>WBNM01022779.1:0-24885 GCA_013399055.1 Ramphastos sulfuratus | reverse complement strand
GAGAGAGAGAGAGAGAGAGAGAGAGAGGTGTGCCTCGCCCAGGGATGACTTCTGTGGAGTTCTTCTGCAGGAGTTGTTCCTTGAACTTTTCTGGTGGAGGTGCCCCAGTGGTGGTGCTCTGCTGGAAGTGCTCGGGTGGAGGTGTTCCGGTGGTGGTGCTCGTGTGGAGGTGTTCTAGTGGAGGTACTCATGGAGATGCTCTGATGGAGGTGTTCGTGGAGGTGCTCCAGTGGAGGTGTCTCTGGAGGTGCTCATGGAGGTGCTTCTGTGGAGGTGCTTGTGGAGGTACTCAGGGAGGTGCTCCAGTGAAGGTACTCGTGGGGGTGCTCTGGTGAAGGTGTTCATTTTTGCAGGCATCGCTTATGACTTTTTATACAGTTTTTTAGGCTGTTGTCCAGGTGCAGCTCCCCAGGAAATCTTCCTGTGTGTTATCCTGGTTGGAGGGGCCTGGTGGTGGCACTAGGGAGGGCCTCCACCCCCTCCCTGTGCCGCTTCCCTGTCCATGCCCCAAATACACATAAGCTTTTTCTCTTTGGGGTAGCTGGTGTGAGGTGTCGCATCCTGGGCATTCAAGCCAGACTGGAGTTCAGGAAGTCCACAAAGGTGCTGTATCCGTGTTGATCTGGATCCCTGAGCTCTTGGGCAGGAATCTGGGCTGAGTCCAGGAGGTCCACGAAGGTGCTGTTTGTATCCCTGAGCTTTTGGCCAGGAATCTGGGCAATCTTTAACAAAGGCAATCTTTATCTTTGTTGATTTGAACAAAAGAGAGACAATCAGACTCTCACAGTGGGCTTACCCTGGACTCAAATCTTAATTTCTGATTTTCCCATCATTCCCACGAGGGAAAAAAGTGCAATAGGTGGCAAGACTCTTGACTGTTACTCTGGCCCCATGTCACAAGCTCCTGGAAATACCCTAACCTCAATTCCCTTATCTGCTGCCTGACAGAGATAGCCTGGGGTTAGTTGCAGCTCTAAGGAACGTCTGGATGGTGTTTGGAGATACCTGGGTGAAAGGCACTACAGAGCTACTAAGCAGCGCTGTTATTTATTGTGCTTTCCCAAGTGGGTCTCCTTAGCAATGCAGTCTGTAAGTAGTGCTGATTCCAGCACCCCTGTTGCCCTGTAACCACCTTGCTTCCCATGTGTGCTGGTTTGAGGCTAATTGGAATATTTTAATGAAATTTTTAAAAGTAGATTATAGGCTGTGAAAAGAAAAACAGTGGTGATGTCTGCTTCACTCATAGGCTTGCTGAGATGTATAAAAACAAGGACACAAACACAGATAACACAGAGAGTCTCTCTCTGGGAGCTGCTGTGTTTTCTGGCCTTCTGCTGTGTAACCTAACTCATCATTCTGCTTCTAACCCCCCTGGCTGATCCTCCAAACTCACCTTGCAGGTAAGGCAGACCCTGGGGTAAGGTAGAGGGGTGGAAAGAAGGTGGAAGGGTGGTTGGGAGCCCCTCCTGGGGACTCTGATTTCTGGGAGGGGTATTGTGGTTCTGTATTACCTTGAACTTGTCGATTTCTGTAAATATTCATGGATATTTTGTATATCTATGCTTGTGTATTGTGCTAAGCTGTAAACACAGCTTCAGCCCTTAACTTCCAGCTGGCTGAGTCTAGTCTGGGTGATTTTTCATAGAACAGGGGGAGGGTGGGTAACTCCCAAACCATCACACCATGTCACTCTGGAGCTGAACATCCTGCATCTGGGTTGGGGCAATCCCAGGCACTGATATAGGCTGGGCAGTGCCTGGATTGAGAGCAGCCCTGGGGAGAGGGACCTGGGGGTGCTGGTGGCTGAGAAGCTCAACCTGAGCCAGCAGTGTGCACTGGCAGCCCAGAGAGCAACCAGAGCCTGGGCTGCAGCAAGAGCAGTGTGGACAGCAGGGCCAGGGAGGGGATTCTGTCCCTCTGCTGCACTCTGCTGAGACCCAACCTGCAGCTCTGTGGCCAGTTCTGGAGCCTCTGGGACAGGAGAGATCTGGAGGTGCTGGAAGGTGTCCAGAGAAGGGCCACGAGGATGAGCAGAGGGCTGGAGCTGCTCTGCTGTGAGGACAGACTGAGAGAGTTGGGGCTCAGGAGAAGGCTCCAAGGAGACCTTATTGTGACTTTCCAATATCTGAAGGGGGCTACAGGAAAGCTGGGGAGGGATGTCAGGTAGTGACAGGACTAGAGGGGATGGATCCAAGGCAGAGGAGGGGAGATTTAGACTAGATATTAGGCAGAAGTTATTCAGCATGAGGGTGCTGAGACACTGGCACAGGTTGCCCAGGGAGGTGGTGGAAGCCTCATCCCTGGAATTTTTTAAGGCCAGGTTGGATGTGGTTGTGAGCAACCTGCTCTAGTGTGAGATGTCCCAGGATGCTGTTGGCCTTCTTGGCTGCCTTGAACACATGATGCCTTATATTCAGTTGACTGTTGATCAAGACCCTTGGGTCCCCTTCTGCTGAGCAGCTTTTTATCCACTCTACCCCAAGCTTTCAATGGGCTTAGTGTGATCCAAGTGCAGGATCTGTCACTTGGCCTTGTTGGATGTCTCACTCCAGCCTATCCAGATCCCTCTGCAGAGCCTTCCTAACCCCAAGCAGATCAACACTGCCTTCCAGATGATTCTCACCTGCAAACCTACTGAGGAAGCCTCAACCCTCTCATGCAGATCACTGATAAAGACGTTAAAGAGAACTGGCCCCGGAGAACACTACTTCTGTCTGGTCACCAAATGGATTTAACTCCACTCCCCACCACTCTTTGGGCTATCCAGATGGTTTTTCACCCAGTGGAGCATCCTCCCATCCAAGCCATGAGCAGTCACTTCTCTCCAGGAGGGTGCTGTGGGAAACAGTGTCAGAGGATGTACTGAAGTCCAAATGCAGAACACCAACAGCCTCTCCCTCATCCACTGACTGGATCAGCTTCTTGTAGAAGGAGATCAGATTCACCAAGCAGGACCTGCCTTTCATGAACCCATGCTGAATGGCCCTGATCATCACCTGCTTGCCCTGCACATGCTGCATAATGGCTCTTAAAATGATCTGCTCCATGCATAATGGCCCTTAAAATGATCTGCTCCATGACCTTCCCTGACGCTGGTCTGCAGCCCTCCCTTCCCGAGTCCCAGCTGTAATGGAACAGTCTGTTAAGTCTAAGCTGTTATTTTTAATGGGGGTAGATTGGGTGGGGGGATGTGAAAAAAAAAAAATTTGAAAAAGAAAGAATCCAGATTGTTATGTTTTCTGACCTGGAGCTAGCAACACATAACCCCCACCCTCCCTATGCAGCTCTAAACGGTTGGCGCGAGCGTAACGCAAGACGCTGAGGAAGTGATCCCTCACAAATATTATGATGGGGTTGTCATGCTGTGCTCCACGTGGAGTGATCCACAGACTGAACAACAAACTGCCCTACTGGGACCCAGCCCCCTCCCCCAAAAAAGAAGTTTCTTCCTCATAGTGTACTCTGCATATACCAGGGGTTGTTTCTTTGAAGCTGAGATTGTGAGTGAGGAGAGAGCGAGGCTCGAAGGGAGCAGAGAGTCCTCTCCCAGGGATGCAATGACTTATTTCACTGCTCTAAATCAAGAAGGAAAAGATGGTTGAGGAGGTCTTTCTGACTGAAGATGTTCTGCCTGGAGGAAAAAAGAGGAGAGGGAGTCATGAGTTGGTTTGTGTGGGGGCGAAGATCAACTTGGGAATCGGAAGGCTTTCCCCCCACTGCTCTTTACTACACAGTGTGAGATTTAGGGGGGCTACTCCAGCCCTCCTGCACTTGTGCAGGCAGTGGAGGTGGCTCTGTCTGCTTAAAAGAGAAGTTGAACAACCCAGAGGAGCCCTACTGACAGTTCTACACTCGTTCCAGACACAAAGGAAACATCAGAGCTCCGGCATCTCTTCAAAACGAAGACACCTGCTCCAGCAATATCCATGTCCAAGTCCAAGGCAGCTTTACAGGAATGTCTCCTGCTGAGAGACAACTATAATACCACATCTCCTCCCCAACATTGGAGATCAGCTCTTCCAAGGTTGGCTATAAACCTGTGGCCTCATCCAACTTCTTTTTATGTTTATAGAATTTAAGAGAGGAAGAAAGCTCCAAAAGCCCATCTGGTTGTCTCCCTTCTGCTCTCAGGGAAAATTCCCACCTCTGGAGGTTATTTCTGTTTTCTGGGACTGGGCTCTTGATTTGGCAGCTCTCAGATCACATCCAGCCTGCCAGACACCATGGTGGACTCCTCCGTGCAGCTCCAGAGCACACAGCTTGTGGAGTTACCATGATGGTCCCATAACACTGAAATCCAGTCCAACCAGACATCCTGTCTCCTGGACAGCAGGGTGGGATCAAGGACAGCCTGTCCTGGACAGCAGGGTGGGATCAGGGACAGCTTCAAGATGCAACAAGACCCAGCAACTCCATCACTGCTTCTGCTTGGCCCACACTGAAAAGGAGCTCTCTCCTCTCACCTCAGGGTACAGCAGCTCAAGCCCATCTGGAAGACCTGCAGCACCACAACATCACAGCATCACAGCATCACAGAATGTCAGGGGCTGGAAGGGACCTCAAATGCTCATCCAGTTCAACCCCCCTGCCACAGCAGGATAACCTAGACCAGATCACACAGGAACACATCCAGGCAGGTTTTGAATATCTCTAGAGAGGGAGACTCCACAACCCCCCTGGGCAGCCTCTTCCAGTCTTCTGGCACCCTCACAGGGAAAAAAAATTCCTCCTCATGTTTCCATGAAACTTTCTATGCCTCAGCTTCCACCCAGTGCCCCTTGGCCTGGCATTGGGCATCACCCAGCAGAGCCTGGCTCCAGCCTCCTGAAATTCACTCTGCACATCTTTATCAACATTGATGAGGTCACCTCCCAGTCTCCTCTTCTCCAAGGTGAGGAGCCCCAGCTCCCTCAGGGTCTCCTCATAAGAGAGATCTTCCACTTCCTTCATCATCTTTGTGGCTCTGTGCTGCACTCTCTCAAGCAGTTCTATGACCCTCTTGAACTGGGTGGCCCAGAACTAGACACAGTACTCCAGATGTGGCCTCACCAGGGCAGAGCAGAGGGGCAGGAGAACCTCTCTCAACCTATTAGCCACATCCCTTCACCCCTTTCATCATAAAGTATCTTCCCATTTCCAGCTCTAGTAAGCCACCAAACTCATTTCTGGGATCCCAGGACCACTATGATTGTGTTTCAGCAAGCACTTCAAACAGGACCAGGCTGCTGGTGCTGTGAAGATGCATGAGAGGCAGTGTGGTTCCTTCTCTGCAGTGTGGTTCCTTCTTTCTCCACCTGGTTGAGGCATTTTGCTCTGGCTGCTGCTGCCTTTGAGCTGAACAATTACCTCCCATGAGATCATTCCAAAATCAAAGCACTTCTGTGGAAGGCTTCTCCGTGAGCACATTGTCTCCAGAGGCATGAAGCATGCACACCTGGGGACTCTGCTGCTGTGGGAATCTTCATAAACTGGCAATGTTCTGGTCCCTTTTGACTCTGTCTGGTGGCACATTGCAGTTGGTGTGTTGGTACTGGGGTGGTATAGGATGACCAGGGTAGTGTTTTGAGGGTGAAGAGTAAAGAATAAAAGTTCTTTGTGCCTGATTCCATTGCAAAGTTGTCTTGGAAAGAAGGAGACTGATCTCAGTGATGCTCCTTTTAATGTTTCAGTCTCTGGTCCCCTGTTGCCCTGCCTCACCACTACTGTGGAGAACACAGTCACAGAATCACAGAACCACAGAAACATGCAGGTTGGCAAAGCCCCTCAGAAGCACCAAGTCCAACCTAGAACCCTATTCTACAAAATTCACCTTAAACTATAGCCCTAAGCACCACATCCAAACCACTCTTAAACACATCCAGGGTTGGGGACTCCACCACCTCCCTGGGCAGCTCATTCCAGTCCCTGACCACTGTCTCCTTGAAAAACTTTTTCCTGATGTCCAATCTAAACCTACCCAGTCTCAGCTTGAGGCTATTCCCTCTTGTTCTGTCTCCAATTCCCTGTGAGAAGAGACCAGCACCAACCTCTCCACAATGTCCCTTCAGGTAGCTGTAGACAGCAATGAGGTCTGCCCTCAGCCTCCTCTTCCTTACACTAACCATCCCCAGCTCCTTCAGTCTCTCCTCATCAGATTGACTCTCCAGGCCCTTCCCCAGCTTCCTTGCCCTCCTCTGCACTGGCTCCAGCACCTCCACATCCCTCTTGTACTGAGGTGCCCAAAACTGAACACAACCCTCCAGATGTGGCCTCATCAGAGCAGAGTTCAAGGGGACAATCCCCTCCCTGCTCCTGCTGGCTACAGCATTTCTGATCCAAGCCAGGATGCCATTGGCCTTCTTGGCCACCTGGGCACACTGCTGGCTCACATTCAGCTCCTTCTATCACAACCCCCAGATCCCTTTCTGCCAGGCAGCTCTTCAACCACACTGCCTCAAGCCTGCAGCACTGCTTGGGGTTGTTATGACCCAAGTGCAGGACCTGGCATTTGGTCTTGTTGAAACTCATCCCATTAATGTTGGCACATTGATCCAGCCTATTCAAGTCCCTCTGAAGAGCCTCTCTACCCTCATTCAAATCAGCACTGCACATCCCTTCATAACCCACCCACTGCCTTTGAAGGGCCTTCATCGAGAGCCTTCCAGAGTTAAATCTAACATGTCTTGCCCCAGGAGAAAAGACCAATCCACACCACTCTTTGCTGGGAATCCACTTCTCCAGCCACATCAAGCCTGGTAGAACAACTCCAGCTCTGTCTTCTCCCTTGCAATTGATATTTTCTCTGCCACATGGACAAGAAAATACCTGACGAGTAAATAATCATGCACTGACATGAAGGCAGCACTGGAAGGACCATTTAAATCTTTGTGCAAGGACTCCAGATCCAAAGAGGAGATGGATCTAACCCCTATCCTGAAGAGAAATGGCATTTTCAACTCTTAGCTCATAATCAGAAGCCTACAGCTTCCCGCAGCACAGGAAGGGTATGGAAGTGTTGGAGCGGGTCCAGAGGAGGCCACAAAGATGCTCAGAGGGCTGCAGCAGCTCTGCTATGGGGACAGGCTGAGAGAGTTGTGGCTCTGCAGCCTGGAGAAGAGAAGGCTTCCAGGAGACCTTAGAGTAGCCTTTCAATATCTGAAGGGGGCCTACAGGAAGGCTGGGGAGGGACTATTGACAAGGTCTTGCAATGACAGGACAAGGGGCAATGGGTTTGAACTGGCAGAGGGGAGGTTTAGACTGGATGTTAGGAGGAAGTTCTTTGCAGTGAGGGTGGTGAGGCACTGGCACAGGTTGCCCAGGGAGGTTGTGGCTGCTCCCTCCCTGGAGGTGTTCAAGGCCAGGTTGGATGAGGCCTTGAGTGACCTGTGCTAGTGGGAGGTGTCCCTGCCTATGGCAGGGGGGTGGAACTAGATGATCCTTGAGGTCTCCTTCCAACCTTACCATTCTATGATTCTATGATACAGCTCTCTGCTATGCCAAGACACAGCCCCTCCAGTGCTCCTTTAATGTATCTGCGATTTATTGGCTTACCACAGAAGAGTGTAGGAGCTACAGCTAATGCCAACATCTAGGCAAGGTAGATTTTGAGGAAATCCTGCTCAGAGTCAAATTCACACATGCAGAAGCCCCAGGAGGAAGAGAATCCATGGCTCTTGCTGAGTCTGGAGAAAGAGGACCTGTAAGAGACAAAGTGAACCATACCCTACATCATGAAAGAGACCCCAAAGTCAGCTACTCCTCAGCAACAATTTGGTTTATGGGCATGGCTGGATCCAAGCTTCTCAGAGGCACAGTCTGTGCTGAGTTTTGATGCCTTCTGGACAAGAAGCTGCCCCAAGCCTAAGGAAATAGCTATAGGGAAAGGTAAGGGAGAGCTCAAGGGCTGCAGGAGGACTAGGGGACAGCTGAGGGCATGGCAGCTGGAGAATACAATTGGTTTCTGAGCAGCAGCAGCAGCCTGCTGTTATAGGCAAGAGCTTGTTGGCAGAGCAGTTCCCTTTGATTTCTCCCATTCACGGACAGGTCAAGCCAAACTCCATTAGGTTGAGTCTTCAACTTCAACATATTAAGTCCTTTAGGTTCAGTTCTTCAACTGCAGTGTATTGAATAAGTCCTTTAGGTTGAATCCTCAACTTCAACATATTGAGTAAGCTCTTTAGGACCAGTCTTCAACTTCCACATATAGAGTAAGCCCTTTAGATTGACTCCTCAACTGCAATGGGTTGAGTAAGTCTTTTAGGTTGAATCCTCCACTGCAATGTATTGAATAGGTCTTTTAGGTTGAATCCTCCACTGCAATGTATTGAATAAGCCTTCTAGGTTGAATCCTCAACTTCAGCATCTTGAGTAAGTCCTTTAGGTTGCGTCCTCAACTGCAATGGGTTGAGTAAGTCCTAAGTCTCTCCTTGGCTGGCATTACAGCTTTATCATATCTCCTCTTGCTGTCATCCTGGCAGCATCCCCTTCCCCAGGGAGGTTTTGCCTTCTCCTGTCCACCACCCCTCTGCTGTCCTCAGCTTTATCACTGGAGCCTGGCAGGACAGTGTTGGAGTGAATTTGCACTTGTCTCCCCTGCTGTTTGTTTTGATGGCCTGGAGTCTTCCTCCTGCTGGAGAGTTTAAATTCTTCCATTTGCAGCCAAGCCTTTGTAGATGAGCAAATCCATGTGTGCTGCTCTCCTTTCACCTTGGAGTGCTCCAAGCTTTTGTGGTTCTGCCCCAGCCATGGTGTCCAAGCCATGCTTTCCTCACAGAGATGTGTTACGTGTGCCTTCAAAGATCAAACTCTCCAACCCCATGGATTTGCACATATTATGCCAAGGTTCTTCAACTCCTTTCCCAGTTTTAACTATTCTCTTTTTTTTCTCCTCTGCAAATACACTAACTGCTGATCCCCTAACCTGTCGCTGAGAGGCTTCTAGTTTCTGGGACATCAAATTTGGTCTTTTCACCCAGGAAGACAAACAAGGCACACAAATCAGTTCTTGTTTGTGGTAGAATCACAGAATGGTTCAGGTTGGAAGGGGCCTTTAAGGGTTGTCTAGTCCAACCTCTTTGCAGTCAGCAGGGACATCCTCAACTAGAGCAGGTTGCTCAGAGCCCTGTCCAACCTCACCTTGAATGTTCCCACGTGCCAGTGTTTTGCCACCCTCAGCACAAAAGATTTCTTCCTTCTATCTAGTCTACATCTCCTCTCTTTCGGTCTTAAACCGTCACCCTTTGTCCTGTTACAACAGGTCCTGCTCAAAAGATTGTCCCCATCAATGTTACAGAATCACAGAAACATCCAGGTTGGAAAAGCCCCTCAGGAGCACCAAGTCCAACCTATAACCCTATTCTACAAGAGTCACCTTAATATTCATATGAAGGTGAATATAGTTCACCTTAAACCATATCCCCAAGCACCACATCCAAACCACCCTTACACACACCCAGGGTTGGGGACTCCACCACTTCCCTGCCCAGCCCATTCCAGTGCCTGACCCCTCTCTCTGTGAAAAAACTTTTTCCTCATGTCCAATCTAAAATGTTCATGCTCTTAACCTAACTGGCTGCAGACCACAGAGTTGTAAGTGAGCTCTGGAGAACTACTCCACTCCCTGTCACAGCAAGTTGCACAGCAATGGCATCCAGGTGGGTTTTACATTGCTCCAGAGAGCACTCCAACACTTCTCTGAGCAGCCTGTTCCAGTGCTCTATCACTCTCCAAGCAGAGAAGTTCCTCCTCATATTTGGGTGGAACTTTTATGCTCAAGATTGTGTTCATCACCCCTTGTTCTGTTGCTGGAGATCGCTGAAAAAACAGTGACCACCTCCTTCTGACACCCATCCTTTGGTGTGTGGTGTGTGCTCACTGCTCAGCCCCCAGCCTGGATCACATGGAAAAGCCTTCACAGAATCACAGAAACACTCAGGCTGGCAAAGCCCCTCAGCATCACCAAGTCCAGCCCAGAACCCTACTCTACAAGGCTCACCCTAAACCATAGCCCCAAGCACCACAGCCAAACCACTTCAAAACACACCCAGGGCTGGGGACTCCACCACCTCCCTGGGCAGCTTGTTCCAATCCCTGACCACTCTTGCTGGGAAAAAGTTTTTCCTGATATCAAATCTAAACCTACCCAGTCTCAGCCTGAGGCCATTCCCTCTTGTTCTATCCCTAATTCTCTCTGAGAAGAAACCAGCACCAACCTCTTCAAAACCTCCTTGCAGGTAGCTGTAGGCAGCCAGGAGGTCTCTCCTCAGCCTCCTCTTCCTCACACTCCCCATCCCCAGCTCCTTCAACCTCTCCTCATCACATTGACTCTCCAGGCCCTTCCCCAGCTTCCTTGCCCTCTTCTGCACTGGCTCCAGCACCTCCACATCCCTCTTGGACTGAGCTGCCCAATCCTGAACACGACCCTCAAGCTGTGGTCTCAGCAGAGCAGAGTGCAAGGGGCCAATCCCCTCCCTGCTCCTGCTGGCCACAGCATTTCTGATCCAAGTCAGGATGCCTTTGGCCTTCTTGGCCACCTGGGCACACTGCTGGCTCATAATAAGCTGTTTTTTGATTAGAACTCCCAGGTTGCTGAATGTAATGTCAGTGGGAGTATTTTCTGACATGTCCCTTTAAATTCCTGCCATCAGCTGGGGTAGCTCAGGGATTCAGAAGGAAAACCACATGTGATGCTCCCCACCAAGGCAAGTCAGAGTGCAGCATGACTAATTTCTGCTTCCAGCACAGGCGTGGAGCATCATTTTTCACAAGGGCTTCTACTGATAGGTTGGGAGGGAATAGATTTAAGCTTGAGAAGAGGAGATTTAGGCTGGAAGAAATTCTTTAGAATGAGAGTGGTGAGACACTGGCACAGGTTGCTCAGACAGGTTGTGGATGCCCTCTCCCTGAAGATGTTGAAGACCAGGTTGGATGAGGCCTTGAGCAACCTGATCTAGGGGACGATGTCCCTGCTCATGGCAGGGTGTGTGTGTGGAACTAGAAGATCTTTAAGGTCTCTCCCAACCCAAACCATTCTATGACTCTATGATCATAGACCCCCCTCCCTACACCCTCACCCAACATTGAAGGTACTTATAGCATGAAAACTATGCAGCAGTGTGGAAGGCTGCCAAGACACCCAGGGAAGCCTGGAAAAGCATCTTTGTAATGACACCAAGCTCTGGTTAAGCCAAAATGTGTAACAGGAGGCTCTGTGGGGAAGCGTTAATTTATCAGTCTAACTGGAGTGGAAATTCCTTTTCAGCAGGATGTGTTCCCTCTCCAACATGTGCAGCACAGCCCCAGGAATGAGCAATGAACATGATATCTCTTTTATGTCTGCCATGGCAGACAGCTTTTTCATAATAATAATAATTAGAATTAATTAAAACAGCCTGCCCATCAACTTCACACTGCTCTTGCTAGATATTAAACACAGGATGGGAAACATCATGAGAGACATTTGTGTTCTTCACTCTTGAAATGCCTGTGTCCTGCCTCAGTTTACTTTATAGAATGATAGGGGTTGGAAGGGACCTTCAGAGATCAAGTCCAACCTCACCCCCCCATGCCCAGCCCTGCCAAACCAGGAATGCATCCAGATGGATCTTCAAAGCCTCCAGAGGAGAAGACTCCACAACCTCTCTGGGCAGCCTGCTCCAGGGCTCTGTCAGCCTCATGTTGAGGTGGAACTTCAGGGTTAATTGCTTGCACCCCTGAGATGCCCATGGCAGGGGAAATTGAAACTAAATGATCTTTAATGACCCCTTCCAGCCTGAACTATTCTGTGAATCCATGTTTGACCAGCAAACTACAAATGCTGCAAGTGCTTCCCATGAGGAAACAATTGAAGGATCCTTGTCCACCATAACGTGGGTTTTCTGATGTCTATAGCAAGGGAATACTGTGTCCAGTTGTGGGCTCCCCTGTTAAGAGAGACAGGCAACTGCTGGAAAGAGTGACAGCTGCAGCACTGGGTCCAATTCTAGACTCCCCAGCTCAAGAGAGACAAGGAACTACTCTGGAGAGTCCAATGGGAGGTTACAAAGATGCTGAGGGGACTGCAGCATCTGTGAAGAAGAAAGGCTGAGAGACCTGGAGCTGTTTAGCCTGGAGAAGAGCAGCCTGAGAGGGGATCTGCTCAGAGTTCAGCAATATCTAAAGGGCAGGGGCCAAGAGAATGGGGCCAGACTCTTTTCAGTGGTGCCCAGTGACAGGAACATGGGGCAATGAGCACAAACTGGAACTCAGGAGGTTCACAGAATCACAGAAACATGCAGGTTGGCAAAGCCCCTCAGGAGCACCAAGTCCAACCTAGAACCCTACTCTACAAGAGTCACCTTAAACCATATCCCTAAGCACCACATCCAAACCACCCTTAAACACATCCAGGGTGGGTGACTCCATCACCTCCCTGGGCAGCTCATTCCAATCCCTGACCACACTCTGCATGAAAAACTTTTTCCTAATGTCCAATCTAAACCTCCCCAGCCTCAGCTTGAGGCCATTCCCCCTTGTTCTGTCTCCAGTTCCCTGTGAGAAGAGACCAACAGCAGCCCCTCCACAATGTCCCTTCAGGTAGTTCAATCTGAACATGAGGAAAATCTTCTTGACTTTGAAGACACCAGAGCCCTGGGGCAGGCTGTCCAGAGAGGTTGTTGAGTCTCCTTCAGATTCCAGATCTGCCTGGACATTGTGATCCTGGGCAACCTGCTATGGATGACTTTGCAAAGGGATTGGACCAGATGATCTCCAGATATCCCTTCCAACTGCCACCATCCTGTAATTCTGTGATCATGCTCACTCTTCAGCACTTTCTTCCACTGAGCATCAGCAGGATTTCTTTCCCTTGCCTGCCTGGGTTCACAAAACATTAGAAATTCTCTCTGTGGCTTGAAGTGGTCAAGACCTTTAATGGCTTTTGAAGAGATAAACACACAGACACAGGTATGTGCAGAACAGGCTCACATACAAGTTGTGCTTTCTTAGGGAGCCAAGCAGAAAGCAAGCCAGATGACTTCAACCCAAAATGCACTTGGAAAAGCAAACCTTGAGATAGTGATCGTGGTGGTGGTGGTGAGGATCAAGCTGGTGCAAGAAGAAACAGGCTGTGAGGTTAGCTGCAGCTCTTGGGTAAAGGAAAATAGTGATGCAAAAAAAAAAAAAAATAGGTGAGATCAGCCACCAGGATTGCAGAGCCTCAGGCAAAGTTTTGCATATTGAGAGCAGAAGTTGGCTTGAGATGAAGAAAATTGCTACTGGTTGGTTGGGGTGAATTGCTCTGGGTGCATTCATTCTGCAGCACTGGGACACAGAAATGACAGTGGAACTGTGCTGGTAACAGACCAAAGGGTAGGGGTGGGGATGTAAAGAAGAGGAGAAGCCAAAGCATTTCTTCTCTTTCAAGAGCCCTATGTTGTCCCTGAGAGCAGGATGGTTGAGACTCACCCCCCAAGTTCAGGTGGGGACAAATGGTTTTGTTAAAGCACAAGAATTGCCCTAATAGATGTCAGGACCTGGAGAAATAGTGAGGAACCTAATGAGGTTCAACACGGATCAATGCTTTCTGTTATTGTGCAATCTCATGACCATCAGATCAAGCCCTGACAAGGAGGTGAATCATCTTGACTGGTCCAGATGCTGCTGTAGTGGAGTTTCCTCCCACTGATTCCCAGCCTGGACACTCCTTGTGCTTTGTACCAGGTCCTATGCAAGAGAATTTCTCCTCAAGCAAGCCCTGCATGACACCAGCAGCTGAGACACCTGCAGGCTGTGCAGCCATTCAGCAAGACTTGGACAGGCTGAGAGCTGGGCAGAGAGGAACCTGAGGAGGTGCAACAAGGATCAGTGCAGAGTCCTGCACCTGGGAAGGAGCAATAAACTGCAGCAGTACAGGTTGGGAGGTGATCTGCTGGAGAGCAGCCCCAAGGAGAAAGAGCTGGGAGTGCTGGTGGGCAAGAAGCTATCCATGGCACAGCAATGTGTCCTGGTGGCCAAGAAGGCCAATGGGGTCCTAGGGGGCATTAAGAGGAGTGTGGGCAGCAGATCCAGGGAGGTTCTTCTCCCCCTCTACTCTGCCCTGCTGAGACCTCAGCTGCAATATTGCATCCAGGTCTGGGGTCCCCAGGTCAGCAGGGACAGGGATCTGCTGGAGAGAGTCCAAGGGAGGGCTACGAAGATGCTGAAGGGGCTGGAGCAGTGCCCTGTGAGGAGAGACTGAGGGACCTGGGGCTGTTTGGGCTGGTAAAGAGAAGACATAGAGGGGATCTAAGCAATATTTGTAAATATCTGAGGGCTGGGGGTCAAGAGGGAGGGGACAGACTCTGCTCAGTTGTGCCCTGGGATAGGACAAGAGGCAATGGATGGAAACTCCAGCACAGGGAGTTCCACCTCAGCATGAGGAAGAACTTCTTTAGTGTAAGGGTCCCAGAGCCCTGGAGCAGGCTGCCCAGAGAGGCTGTGGAGTCTCCTTCTCTGGAGCCTTTCCAGCCCTGTCCGGATGTGTTCCTGTGTGACCTGAGCTGGATTCTATGGTCCTGCTCTGGCTGGGGTTGGACTGGATGATCTCTGGAGGTCCTTTCCAGTGGAGCAGAAAGACCTTGGAGTGCTGGTGGGCAGCAAGTTCTGCATGGGCCAGCAATGGGCCCTGGTAGCCAAGAGAGCCAATGGCAGCCTGGGGGGCAGCAAGAGAAGTGTGCCCAGCAGGGAATGGGAGGTTCTGATTCCTTTCTGCTCTGCCCTGCTGAGACCACAACTGCAATACTATGTCCAGTTTGGGGCTCCCCAGTGCAGGAGACACAGGGACCTGCTGCAGAGAGTCCAGCAGAGAGCCACGAGGGGGAGTGGGGCACTTGAGCATCTGCCCTGTGGAGAGAGCCTGAGAGCCCTGGGGCTGTTTAGTCTGGAGCAAAGAAGGCTGAGAGGAGATCTGAGCAATGTCTGTCCCTAGCTGAGGGGTGGGTGTCAAGTGGAGGGGGCCAAGCTCTTTTGGGGGGTGCCCAGCAATAAGCCAAGCAGCAATGGATGCAAACTGGAAGAGAGGTTTCAGCTGCACAGGAGGAGAAACTTGTTTGGTGTGAGGGTGGCAGATCCCTGGAGCAGGCTGCCCAGAGAGGTTATGAAGCCTCCTTCTCCGAGGACTTTCCAACCCCACCTGGTTGCATTCCTGTGTGAACTACCCTAGGGGATGCTGCCTTGGCAGGAGGGTTGAACTGGATGATCTCTGGAGGTCCCTTCCCACCTGTAAGGTTCTGTGACTCTATGGCCCTGCAGGTGGGACTGCAATAAGGCACATGGGTGCAGCTGGAGATGTTGCTGTATCAAGTTCCAGATGGAGAAAAGCAACACCAGGGAAAGGCTGCAGGGTCAGGACTGCCACATGCAGAGGACATCCTCAGATGTTTGGGAGTTCCCTCCCCAACCCCCCCATTATAAAATCACCCAGACTAGACTCAGCCAGCTGGAAGTTAAGGACTGAAGCTTTATTTACAGCTCAGCACAATGTACAAGCAGAGATATACACAATGTACAGGAATAGTTACAGAAATAAACAAGTTAAAAGTAATACAGAAACACAACTCCCCTCCCAGAAATCAGAGACCCCAGGAGGGGCTCCCAACCACCCTTCCACCTTCTTCCCACCCCTCTGCCTTACCCCCAGGGTTTGCCTTATGTGCAAGATGAGTTTGGGTGATCAGCCAGAGGGGTTAGAAGCAGAGTGGGTAGTTAGGTTAGCAGAGAGGAGAGGACCCACTGGCTCCCAGAGAGAGACCGAGAGACTCAGTGAGAGTGAGAGTGCCTTATCTATGTTTGCATTCTTATTCTTAAACATCTCAGCAAGCCTATGAGGGCAGTAGACATCACCACTGTTTGCTTTTCACAGCCTATAATTTCCTCCATTAAAATATTCCAAATTAGCCTCAAACCAGCACATCAGAGGAAACAGCTCCGAAGGGAAGATCATGCCAAAGCATTGTGCCTTCCAATCCAGATGGAGACATCTGCTTCTCAGCTTCTCTAGCAGGGACTGGATGAATTACCAGTGTGGAAACTGGAGAATGGCTCATGCTTGCTGCAGACTGGAGTCATCCCTTCACAAGCACCGCACCAGCTGGAAGCTGCAGGACAAAGCTCAGGCTGACGACTTGGAGCTGATTAGAAATCTTTGTTTTGTAGTGTTTTGTTCTGTTTTTTGTTTTTTTTTTCCCCTCTCCTCCCTATCACACAGCTAGATGTGGAAAAGTGCAGACCCTGAGAATGTGCATAGCTCTGAAATTATTGCTATCCATCACGTCCAGCTGGATCTTGGAGGAATCCCAACCGCTGCTCCAGGAGCTCCGCAGCGGAACAATAGGTGATTATCCTTTGTTCCAGTTCCCTTTGTCACAAGAGCCTCCAAGCCTTTGCTGGACTGTGATTTGTGGTTGGGTTCCAGGAAAACAAGAGAAGACCCAAGCAGTGAGATAGGTCTTTGCTTCTCTGGGGAAGGCACTTCATATTTGGGCAAGGAGTCAAGGGTTGCCTGTAAAGCCAATCAGACAATCATGGTCTTGTGTCTCAGGTTGGAAAAAAGCTACAACTTTAACCAAGGTCTGCAGCTTTAGTCATAGAAGCACAGAGTTGTCAGGGCTGGCAGGGACCCCAAGGATCATCCAGCTCCAACCCTCCTACCATGGGTAGGGACACCTCACACTAGAGCAGATTACTCAGAGCCACATCCAGCCTGGCCTTAAGAACCTCCAGGGATGAGGCTTCCACCCCCCCCCCTGGGCAACCTGTGCCAGGGTCTCATCACCCTCATGCTGAAGAACTTCTTCCAGTCTGAATCTCCCCATTTCTAGCTTTGTTCCATATCCCCCAGTCCTACCACTACCTAACAGCCTAAAAAGTTCCTCCCCAGCTTTCTTGTAGCTCACCACCTTCAGAAAGGAAACATCCAGGAAGAAAGACCCCAGAAAGGAAGGAGCCCCAAAAGGAAGAGAATGGCAAACCTGAACTAGATCAGCCCTGGGGAAGAAAAGATCTTTTCCCAGTCATCTTCACTCTCTCTCTTTTTATCTTAGCTTGGAATCATAGGATCACAGAATTAAATGTTTGGAAGAGACCTCTAAGATCACCAAATCCAACTGTTAGGCCAGCACTGCCAAGTCACCACTAAACCATGTCCCTTGGCACCACACCTAAAAGGCTTCCAAATCCCTCCAGGGATGGGGACTCCACCACTGCCCTGAGCAGCCTGTTTCAATGGGTGACAACCCTTTGGGGGAAGAAATTTTTCCTGATGTGCAACCTAGATCTCCTCTGGTGCAACTTGAGCCTCTTTTGTCACTTGGGAGAACAGACAGCCCCAACCTTGCTACAAGCTCCTTTCAGGTAGTTACAGAGACCCAAAAGGTTTTCCTTCAGCCTCCTTTTTATCCAGGCTAAACAATCCCAGTTCCTTCAGCTGCTCCTCACAGGCCTTGTGCTCTGGACCCCTCACCAGCTTCATTGCCCTTCTCTGCACACAAGTTTCATTTTAAGAATCCAACCATAGGTATGAGATGTTCTCAAGCACCAGCAAAAGAAGGTCATTTGAATACCAGGCAAACATACTTGGAATTGGAAGGAACTTTAAAGGTCATCTTGTCCAACCCCCCTGCAGTCAGAAGAGAGATCTTCAATTAGATCAGGTTGCTCAGAGCCCCATCTGATCTGGAATGTTTCCAGGGATGAGGCATCTACCACCTCTCTGGGCGTGCTGGACCACTGACTCCCCACCCTCAGTGTAAAGCACTTTCTCCTTCTCTCTAGCTTGACTCTCTTTTAGTTTAAAACCATCTCCCCTTGTCCTGTTGCAGCAGGTCCTGCAGGAAAGTCTGTCCCCATCTTTATTTTGAGTCCAGTGCAGAGCCACAAAGATGATGAAGGAAATTGAAGATCTCTCTTAGGAGGAGAACCTGAGGGAGCTGGGGCTTGGAGCTTGCAGAGGAGGAGCCTGAGGGCTGCCCTCATTCATGCTGATAAAGATGTGCAGGGTGAGTGCCCAGAGGCTGCAGCCAGGCTCTGCTGGGTGATGCCCAATGCCAGACCAAGGGGCACTGGGTGGAAGCTGAGGCATAGGATCGTGGAAAACTGAGGAGGATTTTTTTTCCCTGTGAGGGTGCCAGAAGCCTGGAACAGGCTGCCCGGGGAGGGCTGTGGAGTCTTCTCTGGAGATATTCCAGACCTGCCTGGATGTGCTCCTGCGTGATCTGCTCTAGGTGACCCTGCCCTGGCAAGGGGGCTGGGTGAGCTTTAGAGGTCCCTTCCAGCCCCTGACATTCTGTGATGTCTTGTGGGCCCCTTTAAGTAGTCATAAGCCACACTGAGGTCTTGTTGCTGCCTTCTCTTCTCCAGGCTGAACAACCCCAACTCTTCCAGCCATGACCAGCCCTGGCTGCAGCCTCTCTCAGCTGCAGCAAACCTCATGCACATCACACTGATTGGACACTCCCAAGAAGACCCAACCACCCATTTCTCAGCCTTCCATGGAAAGACTAAGTCTGCTAAGAGGAACTTTATCAATCCAAACCACCACAGCCCAGGGGGAAGATTTCCCCAACCTGTTTTCTAGCACAGAGCCCACTTTCAAGTTGCAGCAGGTTGGGTTAAAAAGCAAAGGCAGACCAAGGGCAAGGAGTGCTCCTAGGAGACATAGCACACACAGGATAACTTCTATCCTCTCCAAATGTCAAAGACCTCCCCTCCTCCCTCCAGTTCTATCCTTTACACTAACCTTTTACCTTCAGTCATCCTCTTCCCAACCATAACCCTTCACAAGAGGTTTGGCCCTCTCCAGCAGGTCATTGCTTTGAGCAGCAGAGCTATTTGCAGCAATCAGCTCTTGCTCAAGAGTCAGGAAGCAAATGGTCAAGGAGGTTAATTGAGCAGAAAACATTTCCACTGCATTTCCAGTTGGTGGGACTCAGGGTTTGCATTGGTGCCCCCTTCCCCCCCTGTGTGAACAACACAAACGTGCTGCAACCACTCTTGGAGACAGGGAATGACATCTGGATCTTCAGCACCTTCCTACTGAATTCCTTTGGTGAAGGAGTTTGACCCTTCCTGGGGAGGAGGTTCATGCCTCAGCTGGGTGTGCATGATAGGAAGGGAACACCCCCACCAGGACAGCCTCCTTGCATGCAAGAACCACCCACAAAGTATCTTCTCCCATCACCTTTCCCCAGCCAGGGACTCCTAAAGTCCATTTTGAGATGTGGCTCCTTGCAGGCATCTATTTGTTGCACAAGATTTGTCCCCATCACTCATCTTCCAGACAAAAACTGCTGCCTCTGGTCATAAAAAATCAAGTCACAGCCTGCTTGCAACACAATGATCTGAGAACAGAAGGGTTGCAAATGCCTGGGGCTTAAAATCCAGGTGAAATTCAGGAGTAGAGGCAATAAAAAAAAAAACCCCAACCAAACCCAGATGAGGTGCATGCAGTGGGTTAAAGATGGTCAGTGCTGTGGAGTATAATTTCACCAGTGCTCATCAGCTGTCCAAAGTGATCCAAAATGGGCTGCACCAAAAGAAATGTGAGCAGCAGGATGAGGGAGATGATTCTCCCCCTCTGAGACCACACTTGGAGCACTGTGCTCAGTTCTGGTGTCCCCAGCACAGGAAGGACATGGAACTGTTGGAGTAGGTCCAGAGGAGGCCATGAAGATGATCAGAGGCCTGGAGAACCTCCCCTAGGGGGACATGCTGAGAGAGTTGGGGCTGCTCAGCCTGGAGAAGAGAAGGCTTCGGGAAGACCTTAGAGGAAGCTTCTAGTACCTGAATGGGTCTACAAGGAAGCTGGAATGGGATTTTTGACAAGGGCTGGGGGTAACAGGAGGAGACTGAAATTTGAGGAGGGCAGATTTAAAGTGGAGATTAGTAAGAAGTGAGGGTGGTGAGACACTGGAACAGGTTGCCCAGGGAGGGTATGGATGCCCCCTCCACAGAGGTGTTCAAGGGCAGCTGGGACAGTGTCTTGAGCAACCTGTTTGAGAGGTAGGTGAAGGATTTGGAACCAGATGATCTTTAAGGTCCTTTCCAACCCAAATCATTCTATGATTCTATGATCCATGGCTGCAAACCAAGGGGAGAAGCTGGGGGTCAGAGCTTTGCAGTTCATGTGCCAGCAGCTGAACACAGCAGGCAAAGCATCTCCACTTCTCAAGTGCATGCTCCTGGGTCTCACATGAACAAAGAAACTCAGCAGCTCCCAGAAATTTCACAGAGCCGTAGAATGGGTTAGGTTGGAAGGGACCTCAAAGACCATCCAGTTCCAAACCCCCTGTGCCATAGGCAGGGACACCTCCCACTAGAATAAGTTGCTCAGGACCTCATCCAACCTGGTTCTGAACACCTTCAGGGAGGTTGTGGAGCACAGAATCACAGAATGTGATCTTTGATCACATCTCCTTGAGCAACCTGTGCCAGTGTCTCACCCCACTCATTGCAAAGAACTTCCTCCTAACATCCAGTTTCAATCCCCCCCTCTACAAATTTAAACCCATTCCTCCTCATCCTGTCATTACAAGACCTTGTCAATAGTCTCTCCCCAGCCCTCCTGGAGCCCCCTTCAGATACTGGAAGGCTACTGCAAGGTCTCCTGGAAGCCTTCTCTTCTCCAGGCTGCAGAGCCCCAACTCTCTCAGCCTGTCCTCACAGCAGAGCTGCTGCAGCCCTCTAAGCATCTTCATGGCCTCCTCTGGACTGGCTCCAACAGTTCCATGTCCTTTCTGTGTTGGGGGCTCCAGAACTGCACACAGGACTGTAGGTGAGGTCTGAGGAGAGCAGAGCAAAGGGGCAGAATCCCCTCCCTTGCCCTGCTGCCCACACTGCTCTTGCTGCAGCCCAGCACACAGTTGCTGTCTGGGCTGCACTCACACTGCAGGCTCATGTTGAGCTTTCCATCACCCCAGACCCCCAGGTCCTGTTCCTCAGGGCTGCTCTCAGCCATTCTCCACCCAGCCTGGAGCTGTGCTTGGGATTGCCCAGACCCAGATGCAGGACCTTACACTTGGCCTTGTTGAGTGCCATGAGGTTGGCCTGTCCAGGTCCCTCTTTGTAATTTGGGAGAAAGCTCCTCAAGCCCTGCTGTCAGAAGGGTTTTCCTCGACATCTAGCGGTGAGAACAGGGGGAGAGATAAACATGACAGGAGCAAACAAGCCATGCTATTACCAGGAAGATTAATTACCAGCACAATAACATCCAGGCTTGCTGATGAAATATTTTACAGTATATTGCCCTCAGGAGAGCAGCTCCTTTTACTGATTTATTTTAACCTCCACATTACACAGATACATTATAGATGTCTTCAGAGGTGCCCTGGTGTTATTTCCCCACCCCCACCCCCTTCCACCCGCCCTTGACAGCAAATAATAAACTCTTTCTCAGCTATAAAACATTTCCAAGGAAGCCTTTGACATGAGTAGAAGAAATATGGAGGACAATGAAATCACAGGGCACTGGGAGCCCTGTGGGAACCAACTTGAGCCACACTGCAGGACTCAGATAGCATGAGAAATCCTGGTTCAAACGGAGTAGCAAGAGTCTTGGAGGTAGTAATTATTAAAGATCTTCTGGTTAAAGATCCTCTGGGGTCTCTCTATTATTTTAATAAGGGTCCAAGCCAGCTTTACAGCTTCCAGAGGAGCCAGCTAGCATGGAGGAGGAAAGGCTCATCGCAAGGGAATGCAGGCAGGAGATCAGCTGCCTGCAGCTTTCTTCAGTGGGGAGCAAGGGGGTGTTAGGCACACAGCTCTGGGGGGGGGGGGGGGTGTCCAGGCAGACTTGGTGCCCTGCTTTCAGTCTCACTGCATGGCAGAGGTGGATGTCAACATCAGCGTGGGGCTTCCACACTTAAAACATTAGTGAGGACCCCTCCTGGTCAGAGAAAGACCTTAAAGACCATCCCAGCCTTTCCCCAACACTGCCAGGTCACCACCAAGGCATGGCCCTCGGCACCACATCTACACAGCCTTTGAATCCCTGCAGGGATGGAGAGTCCACCACTGCCCTGGGCAGGCTGTTCCAGGGCTTGGTAACTTTTTTGGTGGAAATGCTTTTCCTAACATCCAACCTAAACCTCCCCCCAGTGCATCTTGAGGCAGTCTCCTCTTATCCTATTGCTTCCTGCTTGGGAGAAGAGACTGACCTTCACCTGGCTTCAACCTCCTTTCAGGTAGGTGTAGACAGGAAGGTCTGCCCTCAGCCTCCAGATTTAGATGACATGGAGGGATTTCCAACCACCTCACCTGTCAGCCCAAACTGCTTCATTCCCTGCCCTTGGTTCCTCATCTGCAGTTCATAAGTCAGCCTTCCCCCCTCATTACTGCTGCCTTGGCTTTGCTGTGTGGCACCCTGCACTCCAGCCACACAGTCTGGCTGAGATCCCACACATTCAGCACATGAAAGAGAGGCCTTGCCACTGGGATGGGGAAAGTGGAAGAACTGAGCACATCCTGCCAACCTGCACAGGGAGGGACCCACAGCATCCATCAGCAACAGGGGAAAGATGCTGAGCTCACTCAGGGGGCTGTGGCACATGCTGGAGGGTCTCCACATGTGGCTATATTTAGCCTCTATGAGGGGTTAAACTCGGCTCTGTCAATTCATGACCCCTCCCCAACAGAGAAGGGGAATCAGGACAAGGACAAAAGAGCCACAGGTTGAAATGGAAAAGGATTTCTTGGAAGAGTCAAATTAATATCAACATGAGACACAAAAAGTTATACTCAGCCCAGCAGGAGTGCAGCAGTATTCAGGAAGGGAGTCCTCAAGAATCATTGAACCTTAGAGGTGGGAAGGGACCTCCAGAGATCATCCAGTCCACCCCCACTGCCAAGGCAGCATCCCCTAGGGTAGTCCACACAGGAATGCATCCAGGTGGGGTTGGAAAGCCTCCAGAGAAGGAGGCTCCACAACCTCTCTGGGCAGCCTGCTCCAGGGCTCTGCCACCCTCACACCAAACAAGTTTCTCCTCCTGTGGAGCTGAAACCTTCTCTGTGCCAGTTTGCATCCATTGCTGCTTGGCTTATTGCTGTGCACCCCCGAAAAGAGCGTGACCCCCTCCACTTGACACCCACCCCTCAGCTAGGGACAGACATTGCTCAGATCTCCTGTCAGCCTTCTCTGCTCCAAACTAAACAGCCCCAGGGCTCTCAGGCTCTCTCCACATGGGAGATGCTCATGTCCCCCAGTCAGAAGGAAGAGAAGCAGGGTGAGGAGTGCAAGGAAGCTCTAAAAGAAAGCTTCCCCCACCTCAAACTTCCCTCTTCATGCTGAGTGTGATGCTCATGGCTTGGCAAACTCCTGCAGCCACCTCCAGGCAGCTGTGCTGGCTGAGCCAGAACTGCTGCTGCCCATGGCTAGTACCTGGGATGCTGTCCCAGCAAAAACAGGACAGCAGCTGGCACGGGTCCCTGGCTGGTTTTCAGTCCCTGATGCATCTCCCCATTGGTATTCACAGGGTTCTAGCTTCAGTGCTCCTTACACTCCACGCCATGAGCTTGCTCTTGCTCTCCCACACAGTCTCCTCATCCCACCCACAGTGCAAAACCCCTCTTAAATCATTTGATAACCATCAAAGCACCTTAATAAAACGTTAGAGTCCCACCTCATCTGACCCAGATGCCATATCCAGTTTCTCCTGTCACACTGACAGTACAGGAGTCACACACCAGACCTGTCTGCCACAGCATCATGCAATAAATCTTGGCAAATAATTGGCTTTGGGTAGATTTAAAGCCTTGTGGGTCACCAAGGCTCCCTCTGACTATGCATCCTCTGTTCAGCTCCTCAGGGGACTCAAACCCCACAGGGAGGAATGAATTTTGGTAAATACCTTAGATATCAAAAACAACAGCAGGGCTTCAGGATACGTTAGATCATGATGCTACAACATGAAGGCCTTCATTTCTACAGCAGCTTTCATCAGGGTCACCCCTAGGAACAGTTTCTCTCTGATTTTATGGCAATTGAAGCTGTATTTCATCATGAGCAGGGCTGAAGAAAGAAGGCTGGGGTGAAGTCCTGGCAGCAGGGCTGGCTGGTGGCCCAAGGAAAGGATCTTCCCATGAAGAAGGGATCAGCATCTACATTTGTGTCATTATCTTCTCATTTAGAAGGTAGCTGCGCCCAGCTCTGCCGGCGCCGCCCCCCCGCGCCCCGGCTGCGCCCAGCTCTGCCGGTGCCGCCCCCCCGCGCCCCGGCTGCGCCCAGCTCTGCCGGCGCCGCCTCCACTCATATAATGAATGGCTGTGGGTGAAGAGAAACCCTGTGACATAGTCATTAAGGTGGCCCTGGAACTTCAGGTTTAGGCATTCCAAATGTATGCAGCACTTTAGGCTTATCTTGCCCCAAATGAAGTGATTCTTCTGAAGAGCGTTTAAGGGAACTGGGGCTGAGTAGTCTGGAATAAAGGAGGTCCAGGAGAGACCTCATTGCTCTCTACAACTCATTGCCCTCCAAGGAGGTTGGAGCCTCCTCCAGGTGGGGTTTGCTTTCTTATTCCTAGTAAGGAGTGATAAAATGAGAGGAAATGGCTTGAAACTGCACCTGGGAAGGTTTAGGTTGGATATTAGAAGAATCTTCAGCACTGAAAGGGTTCTCACAAGCCTGGCACAGGCTGCCCAGGGAGGGGGTTGAATCCCCATCCCTAGGGGTGTTGCAACGACACAGAGCTGTGGTGCTGAGGGACAGTTTATAACCATCTCACTACAGTTACATAATGATTAGACCTGATCTTAGAGGTTGTTTCCAAACAGAATGACTCCATGAGGAGTTTGCAGCACCAACCCTGAAGCCATTTTTACCAACACCACTAACCTGAAGTGCAGAGCAGCTTGAACAGACCTCCAAAGCCTTTATAAATTTTTTTCTTTTCCCCCTCCTTT
>WBNM01022778.1:21583-57390 GCA_013399055.1 Ramphastos sulfuratus | reverse complement strand
GGACTCGGTTGCTGTCTGCACTGTGCGCGCACGCTGCAGGCTTACGTTGAGCTTTGGATCAATCCAGACCCCCAGGTCCTTTTCCTCATGGCTGCTCTCCAGCCATTCACCACCCAGCCTGTATTTGTGCTTGGGATTGTGCCTACCCAGGTGCATAGGTTTGCTAAGAGGGATAAAACAGCAATGTATAAACAATTTCTCACTGTGTTCCCTTTGCCTTCTGCCTTCCACCTCCTCCACTGCTCTTCTGTGCATGGCTGAATACTAACCTTGAAAGAACTGATTAACACCTGAGATCTTGTTGGTTTTCTATCTGTGGGCAGAGAAGAAGGTGGCGTTGGCCCCTTCTGGGCTTTACTTTGTCCAGGTGGTGAGGATTTGGTCTGGGCTTTATCTCTAAATTGTATATAATTGTAAATACATGTAAATATATTTTGTATATATGCTTGTAAATTTAGCTTGCTGTAAAATATAGTTTTATCTTACTTCCAAGCCGTCTGAGCTGGCCTGGTAAATTCTAAGTTGAGAGGTAATTTCTCACCATATTATGTTTGCAGAATATGCCTGTCTATTAGATTACATTCTATATCTCCTTGTGGTTGAAAATTAATTTTGCAAATGTATATTTCCTTCCACATGTAGGTGCAGAATCGAATTAATTTAGTTTGGTCTCTAAAACAACTCTGCTTTGAAAGAACAAAAGATTTTGAGTTTCTTGCCTTGTAAATGTAGCACATACCTTAATTATAACAATTATGTGCTTCAACAAATACAATCAATATTGTTATAATGTTGATATTCTCTACTCCACCTTCCTTTTCTCCTTTTCTGTCAGGAAAATACATTAGACATTCTGCCTGGAAATTCATATCACAATGCTCTTAACTCTGCCATATCAAGTTCTAAATATACTGCATGATTTCAGGCACTTGTAATAGCTATCTTATTTGCAGTGTTCGCATCCTGGTTTTGACATTCTTTTGCTTTTACTGACTAAGAAACATGATTAAACCTGCAACATGGTCAGAAAAGAAGAGAATTCTGCTGTGGTTTTTTTTTTTTTTTTTTTTGACTGGCATCATAAATCAGCCTAGTGTTTAGCTTCGTACTTTGTTGCTGTAGAAATAGGTTCCACATTAAGATTTATGAGAAACTAAATCTGAGGTACAGCCTTATCAAACTGGCTAGATTATTCAGGATTGGAAATAAAATCTTTCCCACTGGTTTAATAGTTGTATATATTCTGAAAATACTTGTGTTCAGATGAAATCTTTAGAGAAAAGAATATATGGAAAAGAAATCATCAGTGGAACTCCATAAGAGAAAGGTGAGACTTCATGAGCAACAGACACACAGAGAACATTTTGAACCGAATGGACATGTGGTGTGACAGATGCAGAATAAATGCACATAATATAAAGACAAAAGTCCCAAATCCACTTTTAAAACCAAAAGATATGTGTCACATAGCACACTTAGGATAAATACTTACTTTGATATTTAATTTGCATCAGAAACACTGTAAATTGGCAATGGGCTAGATGAGTGGGCAATGAGGCGGATTGAGAACAGAGCACAGAGGGTTGTGATCAACAGTGCAGGATCTAGTTGGAAGCCTAGAGCTAGCTGTGTTCCCCAGTGGTCAGTACTGGGTCCAGTCTTGTACAGCATCTTCATCAATGACCTGGATGAAAAGATAAAGTGTACTCTCAGCAAGTTTGCTGATGGTACAAACTAGGAGGAGTGGCTGGCACACCAGAAGGCTGTGCTGCAATTCAGTGAGACCTGAGCCATTTAGCTGGAGAATTGGATGGAGGTAAAATTCATGAAGTTCAACAAGGGCAAGTGTAAAGTCCTGTGCCTGGGGAGGAAAAAAAATTCATTCAGCAGTACAGGTTAGGTGTTGATCTGCTAGAAAGCAGCTCTGTGGAGAAGGCCTTGAGAGTCTGAGTGGACAAGTTCACTGAGTCAGCAAGGGACAGAAACTAGAACGCAGGAGGTTTCATATAAAGAAGTTCCTCTTTGAGGGTGATGGAGCACTGGAACGGGCAGCCTAGAGAGGTGTAGAGTCTCCTCTGGGGACTCAGAAACTTCCTGAATGCATTCCTGTGACATCTGATCTGGGCAAACCTGCTTTAGCATCTAGTTAGACAAGATGGTCTCTGTAGGTCACTTCCAACCCCTATCATTCTGTGATTCTGTAATATTTTCATGTTTTGTAAACTGAGGTTAAATGAATCAGATTCTTTTAGTTCAGAGGAGTTGTCGTTGAAAGCCAGATTTATGTGTGCATCACTCACTTGAGGCTGGTGGATCATAGAACAAGGTCAGGGGAGTTTGACTCTTTCCATCTCAGTTATATCCTCTGTTAAACAAAATTCCTATCTACATTCTTGTTGTAATAATCTGCACAGTGGGAGAAACTCTGGATTTTTCAGTTTACATTTGTATTATTTTGGTCTAAAAATGTATTATGAGTTCCAAAGTCCCTGGAAAGTGCTTACCGCTGGAAAGATCTCTTCTGCTGAGGCATTTCAGAATTTAGTTGTGCAATCTCAGATAATTTTGTGTCATTACTTGCCATTTTTCAAATCAATTTTAGACGGTAAGAGAAAACAGTATTATTTCATCTGATTTTAGTAATAGGAGAAATTGTTCCCTAAGGGATGATACAAGTTTAATGGCTTAAAAGGTTCATTTTTTTTCACTGTGATTGTGCCAGATCAACAGTTATGGCGATGAGTGACAGTCAAGCTTACAAATGTCTATGAGCAGAATCAATAGAAAAACACATTACCTTCTCTCTGAATATTGTACTACTTTGCATGAAGTTTTCTGTAGAAAGCATTACTGTGAGCTCTTAGAAGGGGGAAAAAAAAAACCCAATGTATTTTATAATATTTCCCTATTCGATGTATGTCAAATCAGATGCAGAAAATGCAATAACAGGCCGAGATTTTTCAGCCTTAAAATCATGGACCACAGATGCCATCTGTACGAAACGTTCATAAATCCATTGTCTTAATGAGTTACACTGCTCTGGCAGCAGTTTAGTGCCAGTGGTGTGTGCTGGTGAATCAGTGCAATCACATCTTTTACTGAAATTAATTTGCATGCCTCTTTTGGTAACAGCTCGCTTCCTTGAATTTGTCTTTCACTTCAGTCGTGCTTGAAGCTATGAAAATGGAAATCCTATTTTGAGTTTTCCTGCCTTTTTTTTTTTTTTTCCCTCATTTTATTTCTTGCTCAGTTGCATGGGCCTGGCATCAATTTGTTCATGCAGTGTTTCAAAGCCCATATGTCCTTACAGGACTTCAAGGAGTGGAATGTGATATTGAGAAGTGCTGCTTCGTATTCATAGGTATAGCGGTCACTATTGAAATTTGATGTTTGCATATCAAATAGTAAAGCCCTCAATGGGGGGTTCAGTTTCCTGGTAATAAATGCACAAACCATATTTTCTCTCCACTAAAAAAACAACATTTAAGAGGACATGAAACATCTGCTTGTCTCTGGAAACCTGCAACCATGCATTAATTATAGACAAGTTTGGGAGGGGAAGGGAAAGGAAAAGTAGGACCTGCTATAGCTCCTCTACTGATGAACAAATTTTGAGGGCTGCAGATGTGATCCCTGAGTGTAAGGGAAGACTAAATTTCTGAAAGAAACCATGTGTCATGTGTTATGATGTATTTCACCAGGAGTCTCATAATTTGAGGTGCCAAAAAATAATTACATATCTGAATGTTTTATATCCACAGAATCATAAAAACTACAGCATGGCTGAAGTGGGAAGGATATTTAGAGATCCCATACTCAGGATCAATCCTCCTACTTATAACAGGGTCATCAAAAGCATATTTCTTAGGACCACATTCAGATGGGTCCTGAATATTTGCAAGCGTGGAGACTCCACAGCTTCTCTTGGTGGCTTGTTTGGGTGTTTGGCCACTCCCAAAGTAGAAACCTTTTCCTTCACTTTAAGTTTAATTTTACATATTTAAGCTTGTGTCTGTTGCATTGCCTCCTCTCACTGGTTACTGCTAATAGAAGTCTATCTTCATCTCTGTCTTTCATCTCTTTCTGGTTTTCAATGACAACTTTATTCTGGAAGCAAATATTGTTGCAAAAGCAAGGATCCAAGTGGACTTACATAAACCCTTTCCTTGAATCACTGAGGAGGGCTACTATATTAATACTTTTGATGAATAGAAAATAAAATTAATAACATCCTGAAGTTTTTGTTTTTTCTTCTCCTTTTGTTCATACAGGTACCTCCCAGTACCTCCCAGTACCATACAGGTACTTCCCAATTATTTCCAGAAATATCTGATGAAAACATTAAAACCCCCCCAGTGTCATATTGTAATAACAGTCAGTTCTTTTACTTGGGGACAGACAATAAGACTTTCCTTTCTTTTGTTAGGCAAACTCCTCTTAATGTCAAAGTAAGTTTGTTTGAGAAATGATCAACAGCTCTAAGAATCATACTGTTGTCCATTTAGTGATTTAAACATATTTTTTTAATTTCTTTTTTAGTGATTGAATAAGCTTCTTAAATCCACCTCCAAGTGATTCAACACTGTTGCAAACTTCAGAGGAAAAGACTAAGTACAGCCTGTGATCTAGGCTGAAAGAAATAAAATGAGGTGCAATAAAGAAAGTGATTCATATAAAGTGATACTAATTCAGCATGAAAGTGAATTGGATATGGAAACATTTCAGAGGGATGAATATGGAAATTGCAATATTCATATAAATAATTGCTATTCTGATACAGTACTAAACAATAACAGTAAAAGGCAAATGCTTGCCTGGGTTGTAACGAAAGAGATAATATTTCAGGCAAAGCTGAGACAATTGCTGAGAAACTTATTCTGGTAAATTCTTATTTTAGGGAAAGGAAATTTTCCAAAACATTGCTTTGCTCAGTGTTTCCTCATGTTCATGGACTGCACTTCATTTAACAATAGGTTAATTTTGGAATGTGGTATCTGGATACAGGCTCTAGTTGCCTTTTAAAATAACAGGCACCAACTAGAAAAATTCCAGGAGCGAAAAATGTGTTAAAAGGCATAAAAAAACCCAACAAAACAAAACAAACAAAAAAAGTAGATATGAGTGATTTTAAGATGCAGCATAAGTGACTGAAATTATGCATATTATATATGCATACATATTCTGCAGAAAGGCAAATACCAAGAAGGTTTACTCAGATACTGGAAAGTTGCAGTTGTTTTGTCAAACTTGATACATCAAGAAACATTGCATTCCTAGGGGGATATAAGTACATTTTCATGAGAAGTCTTCAGAAAACATGAAAATGAAAAGAAAATTACAGCTTTCTGTCCAAAATTAAGCTTCAGTGAACTTTGGCTTTTGGAGTTTTCTGCAGTTTGAATGCTTCTCTGGGCCCTGCTCTAAAGGTTCCTGAGGGGATTTTAAAGATGTAATGTTTTGGATACTTGACGGTTTGGCTGCTTGACAGTTGAAAGTACTGAAACTCTATAAAACCAATATTTCAAGTTTAGTAAGTCACTTTGAGTCCTTGCATATTAACTAGATTATCTAAACATCAAGTGGTTTACTGCAGCATTTGTGGGCTTAAAATATCCTAATGGTATCTAAATTTAGATTTTCTTTTTGCTTCTCATCTACATTTTTCATATAGTTAAGTATGATATAATGTCAAAACCAGTCATGTATTGTAATCCTTAGCCTGAAGTAATCAGAACCTCTTGTGAATCCTCAATAAAAACTGTGAATTAATTGATTGAAGATTCATGTGAACTCAGTCTACAAAATGGAGAAGTTATTCACTGACTTTCTCAAATAGATCTCTTTTGAGCATAATGGGAGTGTAGTTATCTAACACACTTGGAAGACACCTATGGAAAAAGTGTCTTAGGCTGGGAGATCAATACCTTTTTATGGATCATAAAAGCTTTTATGTGGAATTAGAGCAAATAATGACAGAAAAACAAGTCCAACTTGTAATTAACCACAGTTTTCCAAGAAAACAAGGTTATAGTGCTGATAGCTATGTAGAGGATTAGGTGCCTGTAGAAGATGTGAGCACAAGGTAATGAGAGGAGAACAGGTAAAAACAGAGGTAATGGATGGCAGTGTTTGAATTTTCTTTGAAGCCTGAGCCTTTTTTTTTGCAGAACTGTTCATGTAGTGATAATAGAACAAAATAATATCATTACGCCTATCACATCATTATTGCTGTTTCAGCTTAACGGTAGCAACTTCATCAGAAAAAAGGATTCTTCTTGTACCCCTGACACTTCCTTCCCTCCATTCTTGCAACTATGACTTCACTTTGCCTGGAATCTGAGGTTTTCTCAGTGTTTTGGAAGAGTAGGTATTCCACAATGTGTCTGCAGCCCAGTTCTTGGTAGGAGTTGCGTCAGAGGATCATGCTTTCTTGTGACAGAAGGAAGCTGCTGAAATATGAAGTGAGCAGCCATGTTTCCATTAGTCATTCCTTCCTCAGTCTCATGTAGAAGGAATTCTCTGGGCTAGCAGTTGACAGATAATCAGAGCTGATGATCATGATTGCTTTGTGAAGTGATCAGCCTTCAGGGAGGTGACAAACACCTCTCTTTGGCAGGGGTAGTCTTTCAGAATACATCAAAATAGATTTACTTAGGGTTACTTTAAAGGCCTTCGAGGCACATACTGAAGCAAACAGCTGTGGTATGTAAAGCATTGCAGCCTTTAGCTGCTCATTCCACACAGTTGCTGAAGGTTACTGCCATCATAAAAAAAGCTGACAGAAGTGAATCTGCACTTACATTTCAACAGCTGCTGTTCATAGTCTGATTTATGAGGGCAAATTCTACAGCCCAGGTACAGATTGACAACTTGAGTGGCTGAGCTATCGACCATTGGGATCAGCAGCACCTTAAACCATTGCACCTAAATCTAGGACTGACTTAACTTGATAAAGCTTAAAGCTATTATTTTGAAATTTATTACACACTATGCCCCTGAAATTGTCTTATGAAACTAGAATAATGTGAAACTAGGCATTCACACAGTGACAGGTTTCCACATTAGAAGGATTTCAAATTTTAGAATTCATCATTTTAACATTGTATTACTATAAAATGGTACTTAGGAGAAAAATTGCAGAAAAGAACAAGAAGAATGAGTAGAGTTTTTGAAAACACGACCTCTGAAGAAAGGATAGGATTTGAGGGAAAAAAATGACTGGAAGGGATATAAAATAGCACTCTTTGTTATGCAAAAGGTAGTTACAAAGAGGAAAAGAATAATCTGTTCTCTGTGTCAGCCTTGAGTAGAACAAGAAGTAATGGTCTTAAATTAGAGCAAAGGAAATTTAGATTATGTATTAGGAAAAGATTTTCAACCATAAATCATGGAAAAAAGACTGTCTAGGGAGACTGTGGAATTATCATTACTCGAAGTTTATCAGAACAGGCTGGGCAGGCAACTTTCAGGTCTGAATAATGTGGAAGTTATCCTGTCCTGGGAAAGAATGATAAACTCTTGAAGTTCTCTTTGGGGCCTATTTTCTTTGATGCTGGATTGTCTAACTTGTCATATGAACTTAAGCACAGTTTAATTAAAAAAAAGTCAGGTCAGTGGCCAAATAGTGTGAAGAGTAAAGGACATACTGACTAAAAAATTATACTGAGACTGATTTATTATTATTCTGTGAAGTGAATGATGTATTAATAGCTCTAGCTTACCCAGCTGGGAAAAAAAAGGAATGATCCAGAAATGACCAAACTGTTTTGTCTTCTTCCCTTCTTTTTCTTTATAGTTGTTTTTGTTTGGTTTTGGTTTTGGTTTTTGGGTTTTTTTTTTTGTTTGTTTGTTTTGTTTGGTTATTTTTTTAAACACTTTTTTACATTCATTAGGTTGTGAAGGCCACTGAAAGAAAATGTTCTCTGCACTCCCCTTTCTGCTCAGGCCTTAAATGCCAACAGTCTATGCAGCTTATATGTAAGGGCTTCCACCACTTTGCTTGTCCAAGTAATTTTTTAATGGTACTTAAATATTATCTGAACTGCCCAAAACATTTTCTTCTGGATATAAGCAATTCATCATGGAGCTAGAATCTGGTCTACTAGTGCCATCTGTCTGTTAAGAGAATTAAAATTGGGACTTTATGGTTTAAGACAGAAACCAGACCTTAAAAAGTTAAAAGAATTCTACTGCATTTTTCAGATATGAGTGTTCATTAGCCTTATGAAGGTTTACTATGAAAGAGGTCTTTCTCTGTTGGATTCTGTCACTTTATAAGAACATTGTGCTGTATACCAGCTCTATCTGGTGAAGCCTAAGACATGTCTGTGGTCATCAATAAAAGCTGCTCTTTGCAAGGTATTCTGTGTGAGGCTCTCACTGTGATAATACTTAACACTGCATATTTCACTATGAGGTTATAAAGATAACTACAATACCTTTACTGTAATTTAGCTCAAATATATGTAAAGGTTAATGGTTTATTAGGATAATGAACTCCACAAAAGGTCATATCAGGCAAACTCATAAAAGCAAATATCTTGAAATAGAATTATAGAATCACAGGAACATTGAGGTGGGAAGGAGCCTCTGAAGATCACCTGGTATAACCACTTTGCCCAAACCAAGGTCAGCTAAAGCAGGTGGCTCAGGACTTTGCCTGTTCGAGTTTTGAATACCTATAAGGATGGAGGCTTCACAGCCATTGTGGGTATCTATTCCCATACTGTGTACACGGCCACGCTGTGAAGAAGTTTTATGGATGATATCTAAGTGGAATTTTCTGTATTTCAGTTTGCACCTGTTGCCCCTTACCCTTTCACAGATTAACAGTGAGAAAATTCTGGATTCCTTATTCACTCTGTCAGGTACTCACACATTGATAGGATTGTCTATGAGTTTTCTCCATTCCAGGTTGTTTAGTCCCAGCTCTCCTTGCATGTTAAATGCTACAATCCCTTTATCATCGTCATTGCTCTTTGCTGCCTTTATCCCGTGGGGAGCCCAACAGCAGAAACAGCACTCCACATGTCTCACCAGTGTTGAGCAAAGAAGAATCACCTTCCCTGATCTTCTGAGAGTGCTTTGTATGGCACAGACTGGGAAGCTGTTGGCCTTCTTTGCTCCAAAAGTGTGTTGAGGATTCATTTTGAAATTGTTGTCTACCAAGACTGCCAGGTCCTTTTCTTCAAAGCAGTTTCTGGTCAGCCTCCAGCCTCTACTAGTGTATGGGATTATTACTCCCCAAGTGCAGGATTTGTCACTTCCTTTTATAGGTTTTCACTAAGTTTCTCTCTGCCCAATTTCCAAGCTGGTGAGATACCTCTGAAAGGCAGCACAACTATGTGGTGAGTAGGACTGAAGAAACCTTGTCAGTCCCTCCACAAAGTCCCCTATCTGAGTCCCTGGAAAGCAGCAAATACCCTGAAGCAGCAGGTCAAATTGGTGGATGGATGCCTTCATGCTATACAGGGAGTCTCCCACTGTTATTGCTGGCTCTCCCTCGGAGTGCTGCTGCAGGGCTTAAGCTCAGCCAGGTTGGTAGCTCTTACAAGAAGGAAATGTATCAATTTTCAGGCACTAGGAATCCTATTGAACCTATAGCACCTCTTGCTGTATTATGGCTTTCTAGTGTGCTTTCCATCTTCCTATTTAAACTGAGTAAATTTTAAAAGATATCTGTGGAAAAGGACTTAAGCAGCTAATGATGTTATGCACTGATTTAGGTTGTTTTTTTTTTTAAATAAAATAAAGAAGAAAAAAAAATTGAACATAAACTAGCTATGTGTCTTGGCCATCAAGGCAGCCACTAGTATCCTGAGCTGTGTGAGGAAGAGTGCTGGCAGCAGGCATTTCAGTGGTGCCCAGTGACAAGGCCAGAGGCAGTGGGCACAAGCTGAAACACAGGAGATTCTACTTTAACATCAAGAAAAAACTTTTCACTGTGAGGGTGACTGAACACTAGCACTGGGTAGACTGTGTGGTTCTCAAATCTTGGAGGTGTTCAGACATCATCTAAACATCATCCTGGATGACATACTCTAGAAGGCCTTGCTTGAGCATGGGTATTGTGTCAAATGACCTCCCAAATGACCTTCCAATTTTAATCATTCTGTGATTCTGCAGTTTTGTGATAAAGTTTCCCTGCTACCATCTGAGAGTGTATACTTTGTCCTGATGGTGTATAGTTCACTCTCACCATGTTTTACTGTAGTTTCCAGTATGACCTCTGTAAAGGAATCAGTTGCAAGTGTCAGGTGAACTAAATGACTCAATGTTATGGTCCATCTGTACCTTTCCAATTTATAGCAAAACTATTTAAATAAAACTTTATTTCATGAGCTCTTTAGGTAAAGAAACAAATCAGACATAAGCTCAATTCACTTTGCACAGACTCATCTAACACATGATTTGTGTAATTAGTTGCCTCATTAATTCACCAATTCACTACACATTCTTGAAGAACTCACACATTTTTTTTCAATAACTCAGAAATTCACTAACATGCCTATGAATCAAACACTTTGCTAGCCAATGGTGAGAGTATTCATCCTTCCTCTTCCATGAAGATACGAGCATCCTCTCCATCATCTCAACAGGATGCACAAAAACCTCACTGGGCCAGCTGCTGTTGGATTAAACATTTTTGGGGTAGCTTTATCTATATCTTTCAGTTTTGAAAGTTTGGTCTATACTATTTCCATAAGCTTGAAAAATTGCTCGGTTGGTTAGAGGTTGTTGCTAATGTCACCCTTCCTATGATGCAATATTTGAGGATTTCCTCTGCTGAATTTCAAATGTTTCACAGGAACTCAGTGTGACATTTTTCTATCTGTCTTTTAATTGTCACTTTTTTTTTTTTTTTTTGTCCTTTCTCTGTAGAACACTTCATATAAGAGTTGCTACTGGAAACAAAACCAGAGCTACATGGAACCAGTGAACTGCACACAGGACTGAAATCAACTTAAAAGGAAAAACAAACCTTTTTGTTTTTAATGGCATGTATCTCTTCAATATTCTCAACAGGAACCAGACACTTTGTAGAAAATAGCATGAATGCAGGAAACTAACACAAAGAACATTAGGTTCAAGAAGAGACAAAGCTACTTTGAAATTTTATCCCACAAGAACATGTATTTTAACAAGGTTAGGTCTACCTTCCCACAAAAATGGGGAACTCTGGGAGTCACTAACCTTAAGAGGCATTCAATTTTTTGAACTAGTCAGAGAGGTAAAGTGGGCTCTGAAGTAAGTGGAACAATCCCTCAAACCACTGAAAAATAATTGTGTGTCATGCTGCACTTCTAGAGTAAGACGGTGGCAATTACAAATGCAGAATATCTTTCTTCTTATGTCCTATTTATTTGCAAGTGTTAAATGCAATATAAAATGTGATTTCAGTGGCCTCTCTTAAAGACTTCCTAAGACAATGGCATTGGAAGGGGAAAGCTAGGGACAGATGATAAGGATTAATAAGTAAGGTGTTTGATATTTCCTTTTCTGTGTAGCAGTCAACAACTGCCACAACTAACAAATGTAGTTAGACCATTGGACCACAGAACCACAGAATGGTAGAGGTTGGAAGGTACCTCTAGAGATCAAGTTCAATCCTCCTGCCAAAGCAGGTTCATCTAAGGCAGACCACACTGGAGCACACCAAGGCAGGCTTTGAGTCTCCAGAGAAGTAAATTCCATATCTTCTCTGGGCAGCCTATTCCAGTGCTCCATCACTCTCACAACAATCTTGTTCGCTGTAAATCTGATGCTTTATTGCCAGTTTGGAAGCAATAAAAGTTGTTGATACATTCCTCTTTATTACCCTGATACAGGTAACACAACAAAGTTTTGGATGTAATCATGTAATTGATCTAGAATATGTACTTTGCCAGAATTTCCAATGAGAAATTTGAAATCTCTCTACAAGTGAGAGACTTTGAACACAAAATAGACTTAAGGTTCTAGAATTTTGGCATTTAAAAAAAGCTCACTTAACCTTTATTGATATGATATCACCAAATACTAAAATAGCTTTCACTACCATCACAATGCATCAGTGAAGCTTTAAAGGAAATGCAAAATACTAAGAATGTGTCTTGTAGCTACTGCATTTCTGGCAGCTCGTTTTGTATTGATCTTTAAAAATTTACTCATGTTCACATTCATTGTGCTAAAGAAGATGAAGATAATGGGTCCACTTAGACTGCTGATTTAAATTATTTCACTTTCTTCTTTCCTTTAAGATGAAAACAGCAGCCTTCTGCAACTGATGCCTTTGAACAAACACAACATATTTCTTTTTCCCTATAGCAGAACTATGAAGTGCCAAATAATTTGATATATCAAAAGCTTGAGTTAGTGTTTTGGTTTTTTTTTTCAAAATGAAAAATACAAAAGCTGACAAAAGGAGAGAAAAAATTGGTTTAAGATGGTTGGAATGTTACATGTTGGAACTTTAATGTGTCATTTACATTATCTAAGTCAGTCATCTAAGTCTGAATTTTAGGCATCATGCTAGGCATCAAGCAAGTTAGGAGTCTAGGCATCTGGGGAGAGACAGGTTCCCAGTTATAGATTCTAAAGGCAGTTCACCTTATCTCATTTAGGCACTCAGCTTAGGATAATTTTTTTTTTTTTTTTTTACCTGGAAGGATGAATCTCTTCCCTTATAGTAGACCAGATTAGGACAAGTGTTATTTGTAGAAGTTAAGTAAAGAAATCCCACCCTAAAGAGCTTATTCAGAACAAATACAGGCTACCCAACCCTCAGTTTAGGCAGCTCTGATGTGTCTTCATTCTAGGGAGTACTTCCAGGTGTTTGCTTTGAAGTACTACCTAGCTACTGGATCTAATTAAAATCAACTACCACTGCTTTCCCCATGCTGTGTTCTCCAAGCATCTCCCGACAGCAAATTGACTCAACAGAGCTACCTCTGCAAAAAGTTATTCTTGCCAAAATGAAGAAGTTCTTTGAACTTATTTCCCCCCTCTTTTCTTCCATAGGTCTTGGACCTGTGTCTTCAGGGTGGTTCTGTTTTTGCAGAGAGAATGGCAAGCAGCTCATTTCCAAAGTATTCTGTAACCCGGTGATGATGGTACACTCTCCTGAAAAGTTCAAATCTCCTCAAGGTTCTCATGGCCACCACAGTGGCTTGTAGTTTTAATATCACATTCCAGGCAATTCATTCAATTCCAGGCAAATCTCTGAGTTTCAGCTCAGAGATGATCTGAAAACACGTGTAACACCTATTGTCTGATAGACCCTGCATCAGCAGAGCTGCTGCCAGCAACAGGAATTACTGCAGACTTGCCCGGGGAGATAAAGGGCAAACAGGAGAGCCAGCTTTGGAATTTGGATGACTGATACGGGTGGCTGACTCAGCCTAAGGACATAATGCCAAAGGCTTTTTTAACTGAGGATTTTGACTGCAGAGGCAAGTCTCTCTCTTCAGTCTAAGTTCCCCTTTTCCTCACAGTCCATGTCATTTCTGGGTAATGTAAGCAGCTTCCCACTCAGATCCTCTACTGCCTAATGAAAACTTTTCCCTCTACCATCTGCACTGTACACAAAGATGGAAATCTGATAGAAAATTCCCCTGAATGTCAAGCTGTGTACAAAGTCTGCATTACAATGCTTGTTTGAGTGATACAGAGACATTTCTGAGGATTCAAACCTTCAGGGCTGTTGTATTTGACACCTTTTGTATTCTTTTCACTTGCATGCATAAATACCTCACATGCAAGGATTTCTCTTCTTCCCTTCCTCTCCTCTCATCACCATTATGCATTTTAATGACAATATCAGTCACATATGGAAGTGACATAATTTTTTGTTTCTCATTAGTGACAGTGGAAGTGCAAATATATTTCTGTCACCAGCCCCCACAGCTGCTTAACCCAGAAATATGTATAGGCAGGTAAGAGTAAGTGTAAAGCTGCTCAAGGGCAGATAGGGAGTGGGCTATGGTGTTCCATCCCTGTGAAATTTTTCATATATGGTACATTCAGCCCTGGATCACAATTGGGCTTGCTGCAGTAGAAACAATAAACAAAGAAAGAAAAAAAAAAACAACTATATGACTTTGGTGTGAAGTGCATTAAATTTGTACAACTAATTGAGTTACCATTGTAATATATCATTGCTGCTAATAATGTGNGCCCCCTTCAGATCCCGGAAGGCTACTACAAGGTCTCCTCAAAGCCTTCTCTTCTCCAGGCTGAAGAGCCCCAACTCTCTCAGCCTGTCCTCATAGCAGAGCTGCTGCAGCCCTCTGAGCATCTTTGTTGTCCTCCTCTCTGGACCCGCTCCAACAGTTCAATGTCCTTCCTGTGCTGGGGGCTCCAGAACTGCACACAGGACTCCAGGTGTGGTCTGACGAGAGCAGAGTAAAGAGGCAGAATCCCCTCCCTTGCCCTGCTGGCCACGCTGCTCGTGATGCAGCCCAGCACTCGGTTGGCTGTCTGGGCTGTCCACGCACACTGCATTACCCTTTTTTGAGTGCCTGTAATTTAGACACAACCATGTTCTCTAAATATGAGGAAAAATGCTCATGTGGATTATTTTTGCCTAAAAAGAAGCTATTGTTTGTAAGCGATCCTCTTTAAAAAATTGTGAGCAACTTAGCGTATGGATTTATTGTGTCTGTATGGCAGCACAATGACATGATAGATTGTAAGGGTTCTAAGGAAAACAATACACTTAAAATTAGAGTTTAAAAACAATACAGCTGTCTCAGTTCACTGAGTGTCTGAAATTATCTCATCTCTCATTTGCTACCATCAAATGTATTTTTATTCTTTTTTTATTCTTTATTCCTTTATTCTTATTCGGAGACAGAGAAATTCAGATTTATGTCAGAGTAAATAACATTTGGAGTCTTCATTAAAGTGACACATCAATCCTGCTCATCAATATGATCCCTGAACTCTTAATTGTAATTACATAAATCCAATGAGAAGCCTAACCTAAGGTTTTCTTTTGATGTTCTCCCCATTGATGGAAAGCAATCTTAAAGCACTGAAGGTTTCATTTAATCCACAAAGCTGAAGACATTTTGGGTGTCTGTAGTTTCACAGCTCAGATCAGTGCTAGAGAAGGATGTGTGGCTGTGTTTAAACTTTGACTGCTCCACTCTCAGTACCCTTATATACTTTGTATGGCCAAACGCTTGCTGTCATTATTGACTGCCCTACTGAATATGGTCCTAAAAATGGTCCCCTTGTCAATAAGAATAACTAATATTTTTAAAAGATGCTAAGTTAATGAATATTAACCTGTGTATCTGTGAAAATGTGGGGGAAAATATAGGAATTTTCCATTAAAAAAAGAAATACTCTGAAAATCCAAACTTATCTCTGATTAGTACCATAGAGCAATTCCAATGAGACCAGCTCCATCTATAGACTTAAGATATGGACACTATAGGAAGTCACAGCAGAAATGGTAGTTTTGAAAACATTCCCTAAATAATTGTGGCCCATTGACCTACTTTGATCCCAAAGCTGAGCAGTTATTTTTACATCTGTTTGTACAGCTGATGGGGAATGGTCCTGCTTGTGTTGCTGCTCAGCTGCACATGTTGCTATGCCATGTGACATCTCATTGTGAAATGTCAGAGAAGGGCTTTTTTCTGCCAGGACTTCCTTCCAGAGCAAGGCTAATCTCTGTTTTCCAGACAGTAGAAGTGAAATGCTTACTGAAGATAGGTTATTATTTATTAAATCATACTCCTCCCACAAAACATTTAGTGGTCTAGAGAAGCACTGATGTTCACATAAGAAAAGTTAAGCTCGAAGGTGCTTGTAGGACTTGGAACCTCTAGAATATGTTATCCCATGCAAGTCCTCTCAGATTTCCTGTTTTCTCTCAATAAGTGAATGCTCTTGATCATTGTCTACGTTTCTGACCTGGTTCCTGATTTCGCTGGTACAAAGTCTTAGGCTTGCCACGATCTGCAGACTGTTAGCAGTTTTGAGTCAGCGAGGGCAGCTGACCAGAGCTGGATTATAGGTGTATCCCAGACCATAAATATCACACTGAGGTTGGAGGGTGTGTGGGGGGTGTCTTTTCCTTTTCCTTCTGCTACACTTCATCTCCAGAGGGGACTCATGGTTCTGCTCCTGAGGACTGCTTTCTCATTTATTGTGACCACTGTATGCAAACTGGACTAACTATAACTTTCATAGAATCATAGAATGGTAAGGTTGGAAGGGACCTCAAGGATCATCTAGTTCCAACCCCCTGCCATAGGCAGGGACACCTCCCACTAGAACAGGTTGCTCAAGGACTCATCCAACCTGGCCTTGAACACATCCAGGGATCAAAGATCACATTGGGTGATTCTGTGCTCCACAACCTCCCTGGGCAACCTGTGCCAGTGTCTCACCACCCTCACCGTAAAGAACTTCCTCCAAACATCCAGTTTAAATCTCCCCTCTGCCACTTCAAACCCATTGCCCCTTGTCCTGTCATTGCAAGACCTTATAAATAGTCCCTCCCCAGCCTTCCTGTAGCCTCCTTCAGATCCTGGAAGGCTCCTCTAAGGTCTCCTCAAAGCCTTCTCTTCTCCAGGCTGCAGAGCACCAACTCTCTCAGCCTGCCCTGAGAGCAGAGCTGCTGCAGCCCTCCATATACTTTGTATACTTTATCCTTGTGTTAGTGTTAATATTAGTTTTGATCTTTCATTGAATCTGTTTTCAATTCAAATCATGGGTCTCCTTTCCTTTTTCTTAATTCATATTCTTGGCTGTGGAGGGGTCATTGGGTGATAGAACAACTGTTATAGTTTAGCCCCTGGTATAGGCTATAAATTGAAACATGGAGAAGTTACTTGTGTTGACTATGTTAAGTTTTAATTGCAAATAAAAGTATTCACAGAGTAACAACATCATGTGGCTTTTTGGTTTTGTTTGTTTGGGGTTTTTATTTTGCCACTTGCAAGACTTGCTAAGTACATCTCTTTCTGTGAACTCTAAGAAATTTTGGAGCTCAGACACAAAATAAATATTCACTGGTCTGATTAGACTTTCTTTTCTTTTTTAATATTCTATTCAAGTTACCTTTTTTGTTATAGAGTTAAAATGTCATAAAATGCAATTCTAGTCAAGCATGAAATGTAAGGTAATTGTGTAGGTTTTATACTGTAATGTATTTTCATAGACATTTAATAATTTTACTCATTAGAAGTTGTTTTAAACCAATCACATTTCCCCATTCCAATTCAAGAAATAAAATCAACCTCTACTTTTGTGGTAAATCAATGCTTGAGATAATAAATAAAACCAAATCACCTGCCATAGTAATGCTCATTCTTACAGCAACCCATTCCATCTCTCCATTGTGAATCATTAGAATTAAACTCTTTCCTATTTGTTAAATATTTCCATTCACAAACAATTAATTATGCTTCTACAGTCTTCATTTTAATTTTTGTACTATGGATAAAGAAGTGTACAAGCCCAATATATTCACCAACAAGAAAACATTTGAGTTTGAAGTACACTAATGAAAACTGCTAGAGTAAACTTATTTTTTAGTACCAAGATGTATTTATTGTTGATATACTCACAAGTCTCTCTGATATTTTATACTGTGCCACTATACACTGGTTTCTGTGATAATTTCTGTTACAAGAATATTTTTTTCAAGGTGTATAGCACAGCTATAAAACTCTGTTCTAGTCTAAAACTTGGTGTAAAAATCATAGATTAATTCCATCACAGAAAAAAAATTCAAGTTAAACTTTTAGACCAATCCAATCCTAAGAAAGTGAACTTTGGGGTGAGAGGTTTTTAGAGTTGATTTTGGCTTTGTTTGAAAGGAAAAATATTTGTCTCTTTAAAGCATAAAAAGAAGATGAACATGAACAAATGAAACTTAACATCTCTTAGTTACTATTACAGACAAGGAATTGTAAAATTTGTAGGCTGGTCTGTAATCTGTAAGTCAGTTTCTTAGCTGTAACTTCAGTTTCTCATGCTCCCATTTTTCAAATAGTATAGACAAGACTAAAGACAAATGTATAATTACAGTATTCTGCTTCTCTCAGCTACACTTCAGCAACATTTTCATCCTCATGAGGCAATCTATAACACTATTACATTGCATATTATAGGACCTTGTAATGGGATACCATATAATCACAATCCAAGCACAAATACATGCTGGGTGGGGAACGGCTGGAGAGCAGCCCTGAGGAAAAGGACCTGGAGGTCTGGGGTGATGAAAAGCTCAACATGAGCCTGCAGTGTGTGCATGCAGCCCAGACAGCAACCAAGTCCTGGGCTGCATCAAGAGCAGTGTGGCCAGCAGGGCAAGGGAAAGGATTCTGCCCCTTTACTCTGCTCTCATCAGACCCCATCGGCAGTCCTGTGTGCAGTTCTGGAGCCCCCAGCACAGGAAGGACATGGAAGTGTTGGAGCAGGTCCAGAGGAGGGCCACGAAGATGATCAGAGGGCTGGAGCAGCTCTCCTATGAGGACAGACTGAGAGAGTTGGGGCTCTTCAGCCTGGAGAAGAAAAGGCTTTGAGGAGACCTTGTAGTAGCCTTCCAGGATCTGAAGGGGGCCTACAGGAAGGCTGGGGAGGGACTATTTATAAGGTCTTGGAATGACAAGACAAGAGGCAATGGGTTTAAACTGGCAGAGGGGAGATTTAGACTGGATGTTAGGAGGAAGTTCTTTCCAGTGAGAGTGGTGAGACACTGGCACAGGTTGCCCAGGGAGGTTGTGGCTGCTCCCTCCCTGGAGGTGTTGAAGGCCAGGTTGGACCAGGCCTTGAGTGAGCTGTACTAGTGGGAGGTGTCCCTGCCTATGGAAGGGGGTTTGGAACTAGATGATCCTTGAGGTCCCTTCCAACCTTACCATTCTATGATTCTATAAATCACATTATACTCAAAGCAATTAAGTCAGAAGTTTTTTAAAGTAAGATCTACCATCAAAAGTACTGGAATGTTATATGCACTTTTGGGAAAAGTACTTAGAATCTTGATTTTTCTCTAAATTCCATGCTATTAAAATTTAAATTGTTTTGTCGTTGTTGTTACTGTTATTGTTATTTGTTATATTCCCTTTTTTGAGAGCTATATGAAGCCTTTTGGACTTATTTCTGTATTTACTCTTTGTTTTGTAATAGATTTAGTTTGAAATTGGATATGATTTTTTTTCTCCTTTTCCTCTTACCTAAATCTCTTTGTTAACTTTAAATCTTTAAATACCTCGATTGATTACTTGAAACAATCTTTCATTCTCATTTTTGTTCATCTACTGTACTTATCCTTTGCAAAGCTGCAGAGGTTAGAAAATTTGTCCTTAAAATACTATAGCTTCATATTTCATCTTGATTTTTTAATTTTTTTTTGTCTGTTATCATTCTCAATTTTATACCTTTGCACATACGTCTATGTACTTTCTGCATGTTTTTCAGATATCCTAATATTCTGGCATCAACTATACTATCAACAAGGCCAAGATTAAGGTCCTGCACCTGGGTAGGCACAATCTNCCTCCCTGGGCAACCTGTGCCAGTGCCTCACCACCCTCACTGCAAAGAACTTTCTCCTGACATCCAGTCTAAATCTTCCCTCTGCCAGTTTAAACCCATTGCCCCTTGCCTTTTCATTGCAAGACCTTGTAAATAGTCCCTCCCCAGCCTTCCTGTAGGCCCCCTTCAGATACTGGAAGGCTACTCTAAGGTCTCCTCAAAGCCTTCTCTTCTCCAGGCTGAAAAGCCCCAACTCTCTCAGCCTGTCCTCATAGGAGAGCTGCTCCAGCCCTCTGAGCATCTTCATTATTTAATCGCAAAAATATTTTTGAAAATGTGTTATCAGCCACTTGCTTCATCTACTTTTCACTTTACTGTGTTTACTTCTACCTGTAATGATCCGTGCTGTTGATTCATGCATCTTGCTTTGGGGACTGTTTACTGACCAGAGTCAAAAGCAAGATTTTGGATGTCCTAGGATCTGACTGGCATACACCTAAATGAAAATTTATTTGCTCTCTACAAAAAAATGAGTGCGAAGGACCATGACTGTGATGCATAGAAGAAAGAGCATGTCTAGTATGGGTACTTATAGCATAATTTATTCTGCAGAATTGATATGCATGGCAGCTCGGTAGAGTATTCCCATTGGATTCTACTACTGCCTAAAAGCAGTGGCTCATTCAAGTGTACTTGGTGAATGTATATAGAAAAAAATGAGAGCAGAGGAATACATGAAGCCCAGCTACGTAATGAACATGTTTAGAAGGTTTCCATAAAATATTAACACTTGCATCCAACAGTTCAGCCTCACTTGACATGGAATCACCACTCTGTTCTCTCTTGCAGAAGCTAAAGCTAATTTGCTCACCTTTCTAGACTGTGCTTAACAGGACATCCTCCTTGGTAGTTTGATGTTGCCTCTGTTCTTTTCTCACTACAGTGTTTCACACTCCAGCAAAACTGACCTGTTATAATAGCTTCTTCTATCAGGGAGAGACTTTTTGTGGATCCTACTATTAAAAAATGTGATGAAACAATTTTCACTCCATTTTGTAAAGATCTGTCTTGGAAAAATACATTCCTAAGCTAAATAGCTTTCACCTTCTGGGTCATCCTTTGAGAAATATTTAACATGTATGCCAAAATGAGTAAATCATTCTGTGTAAATGAGGTGACCATACTGTCAGAGGCGAAGAGGTTGAAGTTTGTAAGCAACTAAACACTTTTTTCAGCCCTATTAATGTAGGAATCTCTTTTTATTTACACTAGCCAATTCACAAAGCTTAGTTAAAGCCTTGTGAATCCACTCAAAAATAGTTAAGTAAAATCTCATGGCCAAAATTTTCAACCACAGCTCTTACTTGGAAGATGGCAATTCCCAAAGGGTGACCTTAATCACCTGACAGTGATGTACTGTATCATGTTCAGTTGTTTACTTATCTGTTTCTGAAGCTGATGGATCAGATACAGAAGCTTGTTTATCATGTTCAACTCCTTGTCTGTTTGATTCAGTAAAAGTTTTATCAGATTTAGCAGACTATGTATTTATCAGGTGATATGTGTGTCTAATGTGAAATGTAATAGATAACAATGATGTTGTGAGGGCAGGGAATCTGTCAGTGTTTCCATTACAAACCCCATTTGCCAGGGTTTATCACTGAGCCACAGCACACTGGTTGTCAGTTCAAACACACTTTTAAAAATAAAATCATGTTTTTATTGGTTTGACTACTTTATATCGAGAGAGATGGTCTTAGGCATGCCTATTGTTTTAGAGGCTTTATACTTAATACATAAAAAATTACTTCAAAAAGCAAGCAAAAGTGTTTTATTACACACTTTTATGCACAGAGCTCACATTATCATTAATGGATGTCACAACTATTTCTCGATGATAGATCTACATCTCTCTGTCTTCACTAATGGGCAACAGCTCTTTTAGCTTAAACATAAATAAACATAATGCTTTTGAGATATTTCTTGTTTCCAGAGTAAGCTGAGGTTTGAATTAAAAAAAAAAAAACAAAACCAAAACCATATAAAAAATGCTGTATTTAAATAAGGTCAACAGGTTCTTTCTACCAAATTTCTGATAATGTAATGACAGGGTATTTCTGCCAGGGGAAGGGTTGTCAGAAAGTTCTTACAATGAGAAAGATGTGCTTGTGTCTGCTAGTCTGCATTCCTGCATGGAACGTGACTGCTTGTGATTGCTTTCCTCAATGTCTTCATGTAGTTAATATTCATAGGTATTTGAAACCTTCCCTAGAAGGAACATAAATTCCTGTAGAAGCTGTTTTGGAGAGCGACCTCTGGCTAACAAGTGTCAAAGGAGACAAAAGCCTAGCCTGCTGTGTAAGTCCATGTCAGACTGTTCAGTACACCCAGAATTATGCAGATCCAGGTGGCACCCTGAATTCCAATCAGCAGAGGAAGGACTCAATAACCTGTATCACTGAGGGCAAAATGTTATCTGTAAATCCACTAGTTTTTTTTTTTTTCCCATATGTATTTATATAAGGGGATTCAAAGGGATATATATATTCATTGATGGGTTCCAAAGAACATATGTAGATGTGTGAAATGTTACTAGCTTCAAGATAACAGTTCATAATGCTCATTAAAATATTTTGGTGAATGGTCAGAATAATTAAAGTATACTAGCAGCAGCAGAAGTTGGCAGTTGGTCACCATTTCCATCCTCAACAGGAGAATATCAGCACTGACACCAATGAGTGCATTTGTTGTCCTGTGAAACAGGTTTTATGTATAGTATCCCTAAGCCTTGTTGTATGAAATATCAGGTTAAACACAGCAATAACATTCACAGAATGGAAAGAAGAGTGGTGCCACAGTCTATCTTCTGAACTGCAGAGTGTTTTTAAAATAAATTAATAAATAGATAAAAATCTCAGTTCAGAGACCTGGCTTTCAGGCTTGGAGAAGACACCTGGAATTGCAGACCAGGTCTCACCGTAATTCAAAAGCATTTAGAGCCTGGACTCTTTGCACTGACCAGACCTTTTCTATTTCACTTTATCTCAATTTCCCAGATGTAAAAACCATATTGGCATCGATCTTCCATCTCTGATAGGTGGCAATGAGGTTTTGATGCTTGGCTAGGTAATCCAGTTACCACTGCCATATAGACTTGAATCATTATATTCACAAGTCTCTGTGCATTAGCTTTGAAAGAGCCAACTGACTTAGCTACAACTGTGGTTTCTATCACCTGTGTAGTGCCTCAGTGGCATGCTAACCCTGAATTTTATGCTTACAAGAATATTGTGAGGAAGTAATTGTCAGGGGTTTGGTTTTTTTTTTCCCCTGCGCAAAGGACATCTGTGATTTCTAACAAATGACAACATATTGCCTTCGGGAAATGAGACTAGATCGTCATCAAACTGCCTCTTTTATAAACTAAGTTTAAAAATGTACATCTTCTAACCTGCTTACTGACCTCTACAGTATCTACATTTGTAAAACGAGTTGTGCTTTTGAAGTCTCATATATCTCAATCAGATATAAAGAGATGTTTTCCTTTCAACTCTAGTAAGAGCAGGATTTAAGCCTAAGAGAATTGTTGATATTCAGAAAAAAAGTGGTATCTAGTGCAAGTCTTGTTCTAACAACTTTATCATAAATCCACCCTTGCAATTTTTTTTCAGTTTGGTTGTCCTTTGTCCCATGACATGTGACAGTCTGTCTTTCCACTATAATACATTTACATACCTGCATGGCACAAATTACTGGACAAAGTCCACAGCAGTGGAAAGTCAGGCCATTTAGTTGAGAACTATTGGTGCATTTTAATGTGGTTTCACTAAACAGAGGGTTTTACCACAGTTTCAATGCTTTAATGGAGGTTCTTTCTTACAGTTAATGTCCATGTCATTTAGCACAATGTTATAAATATTACACAGTATCACAGTATCACAGTATAAGCAAGGTTGGAAGAGACCTCAAAGATCATCAAGTCCAACTCATTACCACAGACCTCGAGACTAGACCATGACACCAAGTGCCACGTCCAAACATGCCTTGAACACCTCCAGGGACGGTGACTCCACCACCTCCCTGGGCAGCCCATTCCAGTGGGGAATGACTCGCTCGGTGAAGAACTTTCTCCTCACCTCGAGCCTAAACTTCCCCTGCTGCAGCTTGAGATCACGAGCAAAGCATCTCTTCAGTATTGTCAACAAGTATTCACAAACAAGGTCCATATGGTATTTTTATTATTTTATGTTAATATTTGAGTTAGTGTTATAATGTCAGAAGGAGCTCTGAGGCTGGTATGATGGAAATCAAAGACTGCTACATTAACACTGCATTCCTGCTGTCTCTTCAATAGCTCATGACAAATGTCGATACTAATCTTATTCTACTGGCACAAAAAATGCCTGCAAAACAAACTGTAATAGAGAAGCCATTTGAGGAAAAAAAAAAAAGAAAAAAAAAGAAAAAAAAAAAAAAAAAGAAAAAAAAAAAAAAAAAAAAAAAAAAAGAAANAGAAAAAAAGAAAAAGAAAGAAAAAAAGAAAAAGAAAGAAAAAGAAAAAAATTAAAAAAGAAAAAAAAGAAAAAAGAAAAAAGAAAAAAAGGAAAAAAAAAGAAAAAAAAAGAAAAGAAGTAAAAGTCGACTATTTAAACTAGAAACAGAAACACATACTCATGAATAATGCCACTGCAAAGCAAAGTGTCTTATGTCTGCATAGTCACTGGATGTCAGAAAAGACAAATATAAACAAAAAAAAGCATTTCTGGTTCTGGTTTAATCAGTTATTAATTAGAATATTGTGCAAATATTTTTGTGGATGGAGAATGTGATAGGAATGGAAATCAGAGCCCTTCATCTGAAAAAAAAAAAAAAAATCCCGTTGTGAAATGTTAAGTGAGTGCAAAACCATTGCATTCTTGGTGATAGGAAATGTATTCTTTCAATGATGTATGTAAGGGAGATTTTTTGGGCTGTCTTCACAGAAATTCAGTTACCAGATGGGAAACACAGTCCTCTGATGAATCCAGTCATACTTGCTGAAAAATTTAAACTTAAATTTTCCTAAAGCTTCTTGCATCTCTTCAGACTAGATTCAGTTCTCTACTCTCTGGCTGACTCTGAAATCAGGCATGGCAGAATGCAAAGAGCACAAAATAGCTTAAAAGTAATTTAATGTTGCTTTTCTGAGTGGCAGTATTTTGGCATTTTGGATGATTAGCCCACTCTGCTAGTTAGACTACTTAATTAAAATCTCACAGTAAGCGGTAGCTGCTGTAGGTAGTGTGCTGTAGGTAGTACATATATGCTCACATGACATTTAGATGATAAGTGCTCCCAACCAATATCTGCAGTCCAGAGTTGGCAAGACTGCCTTGGTGTTAATCATGGCTAGAGGTCTCTTCTGTCCTGGCACTGCAGCTTCTTCATGAGATTGTGTTGGACTTTGATGTTCATGTTTGTATCTGCAGTAGAAAACATTAAAACCAGACAGTATGTAAAAACAACAGGTCTCTAAGAGCTGACATCATCTGCTTAAAAGCACAATTCCTGATCCTGCACCATAAGGTGCGAATGAATTTGTTCCTCATTCATGAAAGTTAGCTCCTTCTGTAGCTAGCCGGGTATAATGATGTAGCATAATTTGAATGTGATGGTTCCTATGATATAATTAATAACTTTTTAAAAAATAATTGTTATCTTCAAGTATCTGCAGTAGTAAGAAGTCTGTTTCAACTTTTTAGAGTAGTGTAAAGTAGAGTAGTGGCATAATGGTCTATGTCAGAAGAATAATATTGTTGAACTGCAGAGCACAGTAGTAGCTGTTGTGATTTTATCCGTACTTCTAAATGTAAATACATGTCTGGAATGGTATCTGGGTTTGATGGGTGGATCACTTGGGGATAAAGAACAGGCTTGATGGCTGCACCCAAATTATGGCTGTCAATGGATCCATGTCCAAGTGGAGGCCAGCGACAAGTGGAGTCCCTCAAGGATCAGTACTGGGACAGGTCTCATTTAATATCATTGGTGACATGGGCAGTGGCACTGAGTGCACCCTCAGCAAGTTCACCGACAACACGAAGCTGTGTGGTGCAGCAGACACACTGGATGGAAAGGATGCCATCCAGAGGGACCTCGGTAGGCTGCAGAGGGGGTCCCACACCAACCTCATGAGGTTCAACAAAATCAAGTGTAGGATCTTGCATCTGGATTGGGGCAATCCCAGGTACCGATACAGGCTGGGAGGGGGCTGTCTTGAGAGTGGCCTTGAGTGGACTTGGGGGTGCAAGAGGATGAGAAGCTCAATATGAGCTGCTTGTGTGCACTTGCAGCCCAGAAAGCTAATCGCATGCTGGGTTGCATTAAGAGAAATGTGGCCATAAGGTTGAGAGAGGTGATTCTCCCCCTGTACATCGCTCTCCTGAGACCTGACCTGAAGTACCGTGTACAGTTCTGGAGCCCCTATTACAAGAAAGATATGTATGTTTAAATGTGTCCAGAGAAGGCCCACAAGAATAATCAGAGGGCTGGAGCCCCTCTCCTATGAATACAGGTTGAGAGACTTGGGGTTATTCAATCTGAAGAACAGAAAGCTCTGAGGAGAACTTATTGTGGTATCTGAAAGGGGCCTACAGGAAATCTGGTGAGGGACTTTTTAAGGTGTCAGGTAGTGATAGGACTAGGGAGAGTGAATCCAAGCCAGAGGAGGGGAGACTTAGGTTAGATGTTAGGAAGAGGTTTTTCACCATATGGGTGGTGAGACACAGGAACAGGTTGCACTAGGAGGTAGTGGAAGACCCATTCCTGGAATTTTTTAAGGTCAGGCTGGGTGTGGCTCTGTGCAGCCTGATCTGGTGGAAAGTGTCCCTGCCCATGGTTCTATCTCCAATTACCTATGAGAAGAGACCAGCACCAGCCTCTCCGCAATGTCCCTTCAGGTAGTTGTAGACAGCAATGAGGTCTCCCCTCAGCCTTCTCTTTTTCAAACTAACCATCTCCAGCTTCCTCAGTCACTTCTCTTAAGATTATTCTCCGGGCCCTTCACCAGGTTCATTGCCCTCCTCTGGATCCACTCCAGCACCTCCACATATTTCTTGTATTGCAGTGCCCAAAACTGAACACAACACTCAAGGTGTGGCCCCACCAAAGCTAAATACAAGAGGACTCCCTACTCCTGCTGGACACAGCATTTTTAATACAAGCCAGGATGCCATTGGCCTTCTTGGCCGCCTGGGCACACTGCTGGCTCATATTCAGCTGCCTATTACAACCTCCAGATCACTTTCTGCCAGGCAGCCCTCCAGTATTTTGGTCAGCTGAAACCCACATTGCAGTTAACCCCTACTACTCAGACTACTATGAGGCTCCAGACTGAATTATTCAAGTGCAGATAGTCCACCATGGTTTCTAGTAGCAGATCAAGGACAGGAAGACACAGGTTCTGCTAAAATGAATGGAGAAAAATCAGAAGAATGGAGCTTATTCTGTTTGGAAAACTCCAAGGACCTTAAACACCAAAAGGTCTTTAAGGTTAAGAACCAAAAGATACAGATTAGGTATATGACTATACACCAGTGAAACAATACCTATAGGAGAGGCCTACTGTCTAGATCCTACTGATGGTCTAAGCCCATCATTTTCTTGTTGACTAGATAGGGCCAATCTGATTGAGTGTGCCTCACATTTAACCAATACAGTGTCCACAGGGATGGTAAAGTGTTCTGACCATGCCTGAGTACATTCTTGTAGGCTCATAAAGTAGAAAATTATTTGGTGTGATCTTGAGTAAAACCTGGGTCTACTCTCCATGAATATCTATAGGTACTCAAAAAGCTTTGTTATGTTCCTGATGGTGCTTGAACATGGCTGTCTGAGTGATCCTAGTTATTGTGTTTTCTAGTGAATGTACATTTGGAGACATTATGGTCTACTTACATGTCTTTAGGATACATTTATCTCCCTATTGTAATGATCTGGGCATGAAACTATTCAGTGGAGTAAGACTGCAATGAATTGTTATATCCATGCAAAACTGCTCACTTAATCTCTTAATTTCCCCAGCTATTTGCTTAGTGAGGAAAGGACTTCTGTCTAAACCAGATGAAGAAAACTTTATATTTTAATTCTGAAATAGGCATTTCCATTTGAAATATTTGCAGAACATACTGTCAGCAGCTGTGCCTTCCAGGGATCTGAAAGCATGGTGGAGAAGGTTGACTAGTGGCAACATGGAATTTTTTGTCTTATTGTTTACTTCTGGGAAAAGAAGATTTTACCCATACTGACAGAGGTTATTGGATCATAGATCCTACAAAGTTTTGATCTGAGTGGAGTCTGGACAGTTTTGTTCCTCAAAGAAGTAAGATTGATTGTACTGATCTTGCAATTTTGCTGACCTCTGGTTCAGTTCAGAGCTTCCCTAGAGCTGCTGGGATGCACTGACACTAAAGGGTCCAGTAGCTAGGAGCCATACTCAGAGGCTATACAGCACAGATCAGTTGTCTGAAAATTTGTAAGCTGGTAAGAGTGTAGTATCCTCCTCAAAACTCTCAATTTACTCTTACTGTTGGTACCTGGATGTCATTACAGTATTCCTCTCAAAGGCTCAAATTCCGTCAAATTAAGCTTGTAGAGCATGATTTATCTCTTTGAAAAGAATGTTACTTCTGTGAGCTTCTAGCTCCACTAGGATACCCATTCCTACTGTGCTTGGAACCACACCCCCACATTTAACTTTTATTTTGAGTGCTATGCATGTGGGTGTCATGTCTCTCTAGCTCCTTATGGGGTGATTGGATCAGGCTCCTGCAATTTGATGTAGTGGCATAGCATTGCTACTACAAAGTACAAAAANTATATATGTTTGTAAATTGTGCTAGAAATGATGCAGAATAGCATCTCTTACAATTGATAAACATTGATATTATATTTTTGTAGCTTTGCTAGATTGGAGAATCATTTTTACACTGCAATTTCATCTTGACAAATTTTTTTTGTACCCTCTTCTTGTCAAGAAGCTAGTCTGTACTTGTAGACACAACCATAAATAATATAATTTGCTCTGTTTGATGTGGTTTGTGGCACAAATAATGCTGAACTTCATAAAAGTGAGGATATAAGAGCTATTTGCTTGTAAAGCTCAACATGTAGAAAACAATATTCATTAATTACTTGTTAGGAAAAACATTTGCTTGAGAGATATTAATTCAAAGTTGAAATTTTTCCTGAAGGCTAAAATTTAAAAGGAAAGTCTTCCCTGACATTTTTCAGTTGAGAGTCACAGGTGTTTAGCTCAGTTAAATGAAAATGTCATGAAGAGCTTGAACTCCTATAGTGTACCAAATAGGAGCTAATCTATTAGTGATGCTGGATAGAGTATCCTGGAAACTAGATAGTTATCAGTTCTTTTACAAACAGCAATGAATTAAAGCTAATACCACCTCTGAGGTAGATAAGTATTATTAGCTCCATTTTCTGGGTGCAGATTGAAAGGCTTGGAGAGGTGAAGTGATTTGCCCAGGGCCACACTTGGAACACCAGTAGAATACAGCATTATTAACTTTGAGAGCCTTTTAACTGCCACTTATTCCAAAAGCAGTATGAATGAATATTTAGTTTAGTTCTTGCATTTATGAGAACGTAGCTAGATTTTATTTCTATTATCTATCATTGAACACTGTTTGACACTGTACTTCATGAAATCCTGGCCATCAAATTCAAAAAGCGTGGATTTTAGGGGTGGATCACCTGCTGGATAAGAAATTGGCTGGCTGGCCACACTCACAGAGTTGAATTTAACAGCTCAGTGTCCAAATGAGGACCAGTGATGAGTGGCATCCCTCAAAGGTTGGTACTAGGACCAGTGCTGTTTAACATCTTTATCAGTGATAAGGACACTGAAATTGAGTGCACCCTCAGCAGGTTCATGGATGACACCAAGCTGTGTTGCCACCTTGATGTGCTGAAGGGAAAGTGATGGCACCCAGAGGGACTCAGACAGGCTTGAGAGGAGCATCCATGCCAACCTCATGAAATTCAACCAGGCCAAGTGTTCTTTCCACGGACTTGTAAAAGTGTTTGCTAACTAAATAATTTGTAGAATTATACAGTGCAGATGCCTATAGTTGAATTTCAATTTGGAGGGGCTTTAAGGCATTATGTTTTCATGTATGATGAAACACAAACTAATAAAAAGGCTGAAAAATGATGCTTTTGCTTTCTGTATGTTGCCATACTTCTCAACACAAGTTTATTTCTTATGACACCTATATAACTTTTTAATCAAAACACTGAGTTCATTCTTTGCAACAATAATTATCTCGACAGATGTACAATTCATTTTTATCAGGACTTGAACATGCAAATGGAACGTAACTTGAGATTACTCCTCTTTGTTATGTGCTGTATAACTGTATTAATTGCCTTTCACTGGTGGAATTTCTCTCACACTTAATCATTGGATAAAGAAAAGTTTGAATGCAATTTCAGATTTTGATCATATCAGTGTTAAAAGTAATTTGAAATCATAATGCAGATGAGAATGTCATTGCATCATAACATTTCTGAAACAACAGAGATCCCTCCTAGGGCATATCAAATTGTCAGTGAATGCAATCATTTCCCAAGTAATACAAAAGCATATCAAATCTGCCAGGATCATGTTCTGTTTCTTGTACTGGGTGTGTATCTACAGTTTGTAATTTAAAAAAAAAAAAAAGCAAACTGCCTAAACATGGAAGTTTTGGTTGAGTTTTTAAGTCAATCTAAACAACTCATAAATTTCTATGGCTTTAGGAAGTCTTTAGAATCTTTGAGGTCTCTTATATACTGTATTTTAGTGGTACTGTGTTAAAATTGCTTCCTAAACTGTGGAGCATGTCCTTTTTTGTAAAGCTAAGAAGTGCTCCAAAGAGCACTGACATTGTCTTTGTATGTTTGAGTTAGTATGTAATGTTGTGCATGTTTTAATTGATTAGGAATCCAAATAGACACTACACCATTTGGTCTGTGTTGCAAAAGTAATTATCTGAGGTCTCTGAATCATAGAATCACAGAATCATAGAATCATAGGTTGGAAGGGACCTCAAAGATCATCTAGTTCCAAAACCCTGCCATAGGCAGGGACATCTCCCACTAGTACAGGTCATTCAAGGCCTTGTCCAACCTGGCCTTGAATACCTCCAGGGAGGGAGCAGCCACAACCTCCCTGGGCAACCTGTTCCAGTGCCTCACCACCCTCACTGCAAAGAACAGTTTAAATCTCCCCTCTGCCAGTTTAAACCCATTGCCCCTCGTCCTGTCATTACAAGACCTTGTCATAGTCCCTCCCCAGCCTTCCTGTAGGCCCCCTTCAGATCCTGGAAGGCTACTCTAAGGTCTCCTTGAAGCCTTCTCTTCTCCAGGCTGAAGAGCCCCAATTCTCTCAGCCTGTCCTCATAGGAGAGCTGCTCCAACCCTCTGATCATCTTCGTGGCCCTCCTCTGGACCCCCTCCAACACTTCCATGTCCTTCCTGTGCTGGGGGCTCCAGAACTGCACACAGTACTCCAGATAGAAGGGATTTTTCCCCCTTCAAAAGCTTCCATAAAACTCCACAGCACAATCAGCTAATTTAGAATAATTCTTGTGTTAAACTTAAGGAAATTCTAAAAGTTTCAGCATAATTCTGTGGTACCTGTGATTAAAGATCACACAAATTAAATATTATTTATTATGCTTCGATTTTCTTAAATATACATTGTTTAAATATACATCCTCTTATTGATTGTATAATCAGATGAAAACTAATGGCAATATTCTGTGAGATAAAGGGTCCAAACCTAATTTTAATTTTGATAATTAGTCACAAGTGACCTGTCCAAGACATCCTATATGAAGATCAATAAAATCACATCACAATCTCATTAGCTTTGTGTCAGTTATGGAGAGACTACTTTACACACAAGTTGTGATGATTTAATTTTAAATCTATGAAGTTATGCAACCAGTTTTACGGCCTACACAGCTAATGAAAATCCCAATCTTTATCTACTGTGCTTATAATGGAACACATATTTTTCAACTCAAAATCATCCATGGACATTTTTGATATTCTAAAAAATATTAAACCTATAATTTCCAAGCTGAAAGACTGTGACGTAAAGGGAAATAGATGACTTTCTGTTGCTTTTATCTTATGATGTTTCATTCTACAATTGTTACCACAAGTCATCAGTACCCTGTACTTAGGAAAATTTGAGCAAAGAAGGACACAACCTCCACATGTTGCAATGTTTGTTTTTATTTTTTTCCTCTTTTCTAACTCTAACCCACAACATGTTAATGTAGCAATATTTTCACATAGCTTAAAAGTTTTATGGGCCCGTATTCTATTTGACACCAGAAATATTTGTGGATATGGAGATGATTCAAAACTTTTTCAGTGTTTTCTGCATGGAAATATGTTTGAGACAAAGTCTTAGATAATGATCAACAATTGATAAACCAATGCCACAGATTTGCTCCAAAGTCAGCAATTAAGTGGAGTCAGAACAGCATTTGTTCTGAAATTCACCTCTGGAAATTTTCACTCACACAGAGCTGAAAAATTACAGATCCATGAGTGCTGAAGCATACTTTTTTTTTTTTTTTTCATATTGAGATTTCTTTTTGATGTAGTTTTTTCCATGTTTCATCCATATCAGCTGCTTTGTTCCCTGATAGTTATTAATTCTGACTTGAAAGCCAGACTTGGACTCGTACTTTCTAAAGTGCATTGTAAAAACATCCTTCTTTGATGATCTTCTCTGTAGATGAGGTTTTCTTGACACTCTGAGTGTTTCTACTTCCTACTTTTGCAGAAACAAACTTTTACACTTTACCTTTTACTAGCTATCTTTTAAATTTCCCATTTTCTACCTAGAAGGTAAAAAAAACTTCATCCTTTAATAGCTCTTTTGGGGAATATGGGAGTGCTGTCCTGTAGGAACTGCTTGTGAGGGCTCCTTCTTTGTCAAAGCTCTTTATATGTAAAAGGAAGGCATGAGTAAGAGAGAGATGTTTCACCTTAGACAGTTTTCTTCTAGATTTTTATAACACATGCATATATGTGCATGCATGGATATAAACATGATATGTGCTTCTACCACAGTCAATACTTATGCACTTGTGTCATATTGACTTGCTCTACTGACTGAGGCAACGAAGTTTCGGCTTCATGGCAGTTTTGGAAGAAGAAGAAGATATCCAACTCTATGTAGACTCAGTTCTTCAAAGAGATTCTTTCTGGACTTCCTCCTTTGACCCTGAGGCAGGCTTAATAGCAGTCATGTCTTTCTGGTTTTGGAGTCTCTTCTGTCTCCTCAAGTTGAATCACCTGAAACTTCTTTTTCGGATTCGGAAATGAAAAATCATACTTGAAACTCAGTAAGCAAATGTCTTTTTATCTTCTGTCTTTTTTTTTTTTTCCCCTGTCATTTTTCATTGCCTGCTGAGATCTTGATGATAGTCTGGGTATCCTTCCCTCTAGCTGCATCCTGTTGGTGCTTCCGTTTGAATGATTCTCAAGTATACTGTGCCTAAGGGATATAACTAGCCTTAGGTCATGCTACTGCTTTTGGAAGCAGTGCCAGCTTATGCAGATACTGCTTCCTGAACATGAGTTTCTCATTCCCATTGCTGCTTTTTCATCTCCGATGGCATACAAGACTGTGTGCTGAACCAGGGTTAATTATTACACAAAAAGTTTATTTTTTAGAGCAGTGATGTTTAACATTTTCCTTTTTATTTTCAAACTTTTGCAATCAATTATGTCATGTTTCTGAGAGTCTGCAAAAGAACAAAAAGTGAGAAAAAAGAAGAAGTCAGTGTTAATGCTATTTATGAAGAGCCTGCCACTGAAAGACACATGGAGAGGAAAAAAAAAAAAAAAAAGAGGTAATTGCTTCAGCAAGGGCAAATAGTGCCTGACAGACTTGGTGGCCTTCTATGATGGGGTGACAGCACTGATGAAGAAGAGAAGAGCAGCTGATGTCTACCTGGATTTGTGCAAAGCATTTCACACTGTCCCCCATGACGACCTGGTTTCTAAATTGGAAAGACATGGATTTGATGAGTGGACCACTTGGTGAATAAAGAATTGCCTTGATGGTCACACTCAGAAAGTGATGATCACTGCCTCGATGTCCATGTGAAAACTAGTGATGTGGTGTTGCTCAGACTTTGCTATCATGTCTACTAGGATTGAGTGCACCCTCAGCAAGTTAACCAACAACACCAAGATATGTGGTGCAGCCAACATGCTGGAGTGAAGGGATGCCAGCCAGAGGGACCTCAACAGGCTTGAAGGGATGTGATAGACTTTTGTAATGACTGGACCTAATGATCTTAAAATCTCCATCTGAAGTGATTCCAAGTGCAAGGTCCTGCACATGGGACAGGGCAATCCCAAGCACAAATACAAGCTAGATGGAGAATGGATATAGAGCAGTGCTGATGAGAAGCACTTGGGGATGTTGGCAGATGAGAAGCTCAATGTGCCTGAAGGCCAGAAAATTAACTGTGTCCTGGGCTCCATCAAAAGAAGCATGGCTGGCAGGTTGAGGGACGTGATTCTGCCCCTCTACTCCACTCTCATGAGACCCTAGCAGGACTAATGTGTCCGGCTCTGGAGTCCTCAACACAAGAAGGACATGAGACTGCTAATACAGGTCCAGAAGAGGGCCACAAAAATGATCAGAGGGCTAGTGCACCTTTCCTATGAAGACAGACTGAAAGAGTTGGAATTGTTCAGCCTAGAGAAGCCTCTGGAAAGACATTATTGCAGCCTTTTAGTATTTCAGGAGGCCAGAGAGGGACTTTTTATAAAGGCATATAGTGACAGGATGAGGGGAAAAAGCTTCAAACTGGAAGAAGTCGGATTTAGATTAGACATTAGGAAGAAATTCTTCACCATGGGAGTGGTGAGGCACTGGAACAGGCTGCCTAGAGAAGTTGGGGAGGTTCCAGTCCTGGAAGTGTTCAAAGCCAAGTAGGATGGGACTTGAGCAACCTTGCCTAGTAGCAGGTATCCCTGCCTATGGCAGAAAGGTTGGACTTAGAAAATCCCTTTCAACCCAAACCATTCTGTGATTCTATGATTCTATGCTTTGGCAGGGAGGTGTGACTATATGATCTTTTGAGGTTCCTTCCAACCCCTAGTATTATGAGATTCTGTTATTCTGTGAAAAATATCTGATTTCATTAGCAGTAAACTATAGCATTGAGGTGTTCAGTATTTCTGAATAAATTTGCTTATATTCACACAAATACAAAATGACTAAGTGTTACTACTGCCTGTTAGTCCTCCTTGAATCTGTTACTACGCATTTAAACTGAGTTATGAATTACTACCTGATTTTTTGTATACCTCCGAGTACAGGTATCTGAATCTCTGTCAAAAATAATAAATTCTATTTTATTACATTTACCTTTTGCATTCAAACCAAATTAAAAGAGTGAGGCAACTTACACCCTCTTCCTTTATGTAGCTTCCCATAACCATCATTTCCTTGCTATTAGACCTGAGTACAACATCATGCCAAGATAGACAAATAAGTTAGTAATTCATGGACTACAGAACAGCCAATTGTCACATCGAGTAGGCAATATAGAATCCACATTTGGTGTGCCAGCACTCAAATAATCTTTTGAACTAGGATTCTTATGACTGAAGTCTTTCTCTAGGAAGGATCTAAACAGTATTCATGTCCGCTAGTATCACTCTGATGGAGCACCAGAAGGACCCTTCAACTGTTTCACTTTAATCTATAAAAGGACTTGTATGTAACACTTTGCAAACTCTAAACCCTTAAGAACAGTCTCTCCAGAACATTACATTTTATGAACTCGTTTAGCAAACTGCCTACATATGCAATGCCATCCCTACAGCCAATCCTCCCAATATTATTTTACTAATAAATAGTTTCACCAATACTACATGAAATGTAGATCTTGTAATTCCCTTCCCACACCACTGAAATCAACATGCGATATTACTTAACAGGGACAAGATACTGATACCAGAGCTTTTATAACTCTCTGCTTTGGCAGTACATGTCAATCCATCCATAACTTGATTATTGTACTAGTATCATGTTATGAGAATCGGGTTGTAGGACTCATAGTTCTATGCTAAACCTTGCTGCAAGGTTTTACCAGGGGTATTTGTCACATCTACATTCTTACGATCATTCCTTTGTCTTTGAACTACTGCTTCTGGAATCATAAATGGCTGGACCTTGTCATCAACCTCACCATCATATCCTAGAGATAAATATCTGACATATCTGGATCTATCTAACATATCTGGATCTG
>WBNM01022778.1:0-21561 GCA_013399055.1 Ramphastos sulfuratus | reverse complement strand
TCTCCTTCCAACCTTACCATTCTATGATTCTATTTTTCTGTGTTGTGTGTTCTGACTGAGGACTTAAAGTGTGTAAGGAGCAGTGGGAAAACACAGCAGCAATTTGTAGCTTCTGAAATAAATGGATGTTTTCCAGTTCATGGCTTTGAGCATGGTTTGGAGCAAGGGTGCCTGTAATATATTACTGGTCAACATCAACCAAATCTCTGTGCTTTCGACAAAATAGCATCCTGGATCCAGACACAAAATGGTTTGACATTTTCTTTAGTCTTGCCAAAGATGTACTATGGAAGGAAACTGTGATACGGGACACAGTCTTGCTCTCATTAAAGTCAGAGACATTTTTCACATCTACCCTGCTGCAAAGAGAAAAGATGTGTTTTATGTATGATACTAGTCTGTCCATTAAGCTATATTTAGCAAGGGCAATATCTGGTTTTACAGCTGAGTCTTGGGCTCAAAATAATTTTTAGATGCTAGTCAAAACAATGACAACAGAGAAAAAAGAATAAAGAGCATCATTACCATTATCTGTTACTAACAAATTGTTAAAGTTGTTAATGTTACACAAGTGATGAAATATCTTATTCTTTGCACTTATCCTGGTAATAGAGAGGGAAATCAATCTCCTCTGTAAAGAAGGTGTGGGAGGAGAAAGATTTATATTTGTAAGACTGAAGTCTGGAGAGCAAATGGAATGAATGAGCAGGGTTGTAAACCTTTTTTCCACTTTCCTTAAGCCACCCTTGACAGTTATTTCAGGCTATTACTATTGTAATCCAGCCAAGAGGAAAAAAGGAGAAGAAAAAAACAGAAAAAGAAAAGTAAGCATTTTCTTCTGAATGGTACTGTCCATGACCAATAATATCAGTGCCTAGAGTTTTCTTTACTATTTTTTCCTTTCTTCTGGGTTCTTTGTGTATGGAACATCAATTTCAGTTTGAAATTTTAGTGATGTGACCAGGTCTGACAAAGACTTTTTCTTTTCACGGTCACTTAGACACAGGTACAGTAAGTGGGTTTACTGTTGGTGTTGCTTGCCATTTTTTTTTAAGATAAGGAGGGTGGAATATCTGCAGTTTAATAACTTGAAAGCCTGGAAATGAATACCTGAAAATGTCAGAGTTGTGTTCTTACAGATACACTGAAAAGGACCCGTAGTACAAAAATCATTTGAAAATACATAATTCAGAATGTTAATGGTTCCATTTGATACTCACTTGAAAACACTGTAATGGCTTTCTCCAAATAGTCCTTTTTCAGTTGTCTTCTTTTCTACTTCAGTTTGGTGCAGCACAGCTGTGTGATTTTGTGTAGACATTGCCCTGCTCAATACAGTGATTAGCAACCTAAAGGAAAGGAGTGTCTGTCAAACCTACTAACAATTTCTAGGTCTGAAAAAGCAGAAATTTACTTAGGAAAAGAAGTGTAGATTTTTCTAAAATATTAATTTAAATTAGACATCTACATATGTTCTAGTGGATTTGTGTCAGGCCTGGTCATGCTTTTCCATCAACACAGGGAACTGCTGGGTGCATTGCACTTCTGAAAAGCAGCTCAATGATTAGCATCCTAAACGACACAGAGTGGGCAAGATTTAAGTGTGGCATTGAAAACTTCAATCAAAAAAAAAAAAAGAAGTGAGTGGATAAGTGCAACTGATATTGATGTTTGCTTTTGGTCTTCTCTACTATTAGACTTTTCTACTATACTGTTCTCCTTATTTTGAAATAAAGCCTCCTTAAAATAACAAATGCAAAGATCATAACATGCAGTCAAATAAAAACAATAAACAATCTGGCTGATTTCTTCAGCTAGATAGTTCTTAATGATTGCAAAACTGATTTCACTGTGAAGATAATTTCGATATGACCCAGATTTGATGACAACAATTTTTATTTCATTTCACTCTAATTCTATCAGAATGTTTGAAAACAAAATATTTTCTTTTTCACGAAACTTCAATCACCCTTTTCCCACTATTCCCTTTTCCCCTGCTGTACTTCAAGAATCGTAATTCTAAAAAGTAAATCCAAAACCAAGGCTGCCTTCACACTCTAATATAATGTTATTGAAAATTACAAAATGCTAGTTCTCTCCCACATGACTGTCTTTTACTTTTGGTTGACAATGACAGGGACAAAAGGTTGTGGTATGACACATTCTTAGTTCTGACCTCTCACTTTCTCTATGAAAAAGTCAGTAAGAACACACAGACCTTGGATTCTGAGTTGTCTGCAAGCTTCTTAATTAGTTCCAGGATTAAATTAAGATGCCAGTGATAAATTTTAAAGCCTTGCATAGCTTTCTTTACTAGAATCCAACGTGACATTTCAAGTTCATTGACACATCCTGTGATTTTAAAACTAGCCAGGAAAGGGAGGCACAATGGTTTTGCCTTCTGTGGCCAGCTCTCCTTGACTGACTCTGTATGTCATCCATAATTTGAAATGAATGCCTTCTGGGAAATCATAATTTTATTTTCAGAGAGTATTCATTATGATCCCTTAATTTAGGGAAATAACTTTTAACTATTTCATTACAATGTTCCCTATGGGAAAGTGCATGTGAAAGCATTTGCATGCACAAACACAAATGTGTTTTCTTTTGAACACATTCCAACAGCCACTCAAAGTATTGCAGAGAAAAAACAATAGTCTTGTTTTTCTTCACAGTTTGGAAGTTTTCTTTCTCCAAATGAAAGCCATTTCCTGGGACAGTAAACAGTCTCTGAAATAAATATATGACATTTATTTCATCAAATGGGATCATAGAAAAGTAGTCTCACAAATGGGTAGACATTACTGAAACCAGAATAAAAAGTAAATTGCTGGAAAAGGCTGAAAATAAACATATCTGCAGCTTCTTATGTAGTTTTCCAGCTGTGGTATTAACAAGGGGGTGTCAGCACTCAGTACATATTGTTGCTTGTGTTTGACTATTTATATATAGTATATTATCCATAGTTTTTAAGTTTTAGTTGCCACAGTTTGCTGTGCTGTACATCAAAAGTAATGAGAAGACAAAACGTAAACAAAACACGGGATATGCTATGATGTAGTCTTAAAATTTCATGCCATTTCTTCTCTTTCTGTAAAATATTGCACAATAAATTAGGAAAGCATTTGCCTTTTCTAAGATTTTCCATGACTTGTCTTCAATGCCTTCAGGCAATGACTTTCATAGGCTTTCTACTACAAAAGCATAAGTGACACTTTCTTCTCAAAGCCACCTAACTACCAGAGGGCAGTTTGATAGAAAATCAGTTGGTGAGTTATTTCAGGTTTCTCCTTTAAGAAAAGAGCTGGGATGTGGAATGACTGGTTTTAGAAAAGTAGTACCAGAAATGGTATTATGAAATAGTACCAGAAATGATACCATCGAAGCACTTCACTTTATAATTTGAGAGGGAATTTTCATCCATATTTTCATTCTCTCATCTGAATGCAAAAAAGTTCTATTTTTTTGCCATCATGGGTTGAGTTGAATATGCTGCAGGTATGCAATATCAGGCTGCTGTCATGTCAGCTTCACAATCAAAGTGCTGGCTGGAGCGAAAGTATCACGAGGCTTGAAGTTCAGAGTGTAACAGGAGGGGCTTCCTGTTCCAGCTGCTGCTTTCAGTTTCTGGGTTAGGAGTATTGGTCTTTTCTGCTAGGGGGCCCGTGGGCTGGGGTAGGTAGCTGGTTTCTGCTGCTGATTCTGCATTTTGACATGCATTTCTGCAAATTTTTAAGTGCATTGTATTATCTCATTTCCAGTAAAACTCTTTATCTCAATCTGGAGTGTTGGGGGTTTTTTTTGGTTTTTTTTTTTTTGTTTTGGGGTTTGGTTGGGGTTTTTTTTTTTCCTTTTCTTTGGTGTGTGGGGGTGTTTTGTTTTTGTTTTTTGGTTTTTTTTGGGTTTTTTTGGTTTTTGTTGGTTTTGGGGTTTTTTTGTGTGTGTGTTACTTTTCCTCACTTTTCTTTTTGGGAAGAGTGAATGTGATGGTGGACTGTGTTAATCCAGGACATTTTCTTAAGTATGTCCACAATTACATTTTTATATTTACCTTACTTCACTCATTCAGTTTCCAGTTTACCAAAATACATGTTCCAGCTTGACAATTAATCTGACTTTTTCCCTAAAACTTCTGTTTGAAATTCCTAAAAAAATCCCAACACATTTTAATTGGAAAGTTCCCTTGGCTATCATTCTGCCATTAGAAGAATTAGTAAGAGGTATCACACAGTATCACAGTATCACAGTATAGCAAGGTTGGAAGAGACCTCAAAGATCATCAAGTCCAACCCATTACCACAGACCTCAAGACTAGACCATGGCACCAAGTGCCATGTCCAAACCTGCCTTGAACACCTCCAGGGACAGTGACTCCACCACCTCCCTGGGCAGCCCATTCCAGTGGGGAATGACTCTCTCAGTCAAGAACTTTCTCCTCACCTCCAGCCTAAACTTCCCCTGGCACAGCTTGAGACTGTGTCCTCTTGTTCTGGTGCTGGTTGCCTGAGAGAAGAAAGCAACCTCCTGCTGGCCACAACCACCCTTCAGGTAGTTGTAGACAGCAAGAAGGTCTCCCCTGAGCCTCCTCTTCACCAGGCTAAACAATCCCAGCTCCCTCAGCCTCTCCTCATAGGGCTTGTGCTCGAGGCCTCTCACCAGCCTCGTTGCCCTTCTCTGGACACGTTCAAGTACCTCAATGTCCTTCTTAAATTGAGGGGCCCAGAACTGGACACAGTACTCAAGGTGTGGCCTAACCAGTGCAGAGTACAGGGGGAGAATGACCTCCCTGCTCCTGCTGGCCACACTATTCCTGATGCAGGCCAGGATGCCATTGGCCTTCTTGGCCACCTGGGCACACTGCTGGCTCATGGTTCTATAAAAGTGAAGAAAATGGTTTTTATCACTGACATATAAACCATATTTTCTGTTTGAGTATGTGTGAAAAGTGTAGAGAACCAAAAGGAATAAACATCACTGATGTACTGAAATCAATACCATTAATCTCATCTGTAGTTCTCACTGGAACATTACATATGATGGTGTTTATAAATAATTCCAGACAGAAGAGTAAAATTAAGCCTACTAATGGCTACTCTTTACATTACCTCAGACTTTCTTGTTGAGGATACATCAGTCTGGATGAAGATAATGAAAGTCAGGAGGACACAAAGCCATTGCTGTCTCCAGGAAACACATTAGAAAGTTAAGAACTGAAGTCGGTGTGGATTCTTCTCTATAAACCAAGCTGTTGCAAAGAATTCTGGCAGGACCATCATGCTTAACTCCCATGACAACACAGGTTTTGTTTGTTTGTTTAAGTTTTTTTTGGTTGTTGTTTTGTTTTTGCTTTTTTTGTTTGGTTTTATGTGTGTGTGGGGGTGTGAGGGGGGTTGCTTGTTTGTTTTCTGGTTTTTTGTACTGCAAACACCTGGACTCAGGTTCAACTCATTTAATGTAAACTGAGGAATCCAAATCAGGACTCTAATAACTCTTCAGCCTTCTATATAGTCAAATACCTTTAATGCACAATGCAGCTCTAAGATGAGCTAATTGTCCTCTGGAGGCATTTTCAGTCCCTCCATTCCCAACAGGTAGCTGTAGAAATGTGTTCATAATACAGACACCTTACAGAGATGATAAGATTAGGTGGGATAGATTCTTAGAGATGAATGTGTCACAGTGCATATTTCAAATAAAGATTTATGGGGATTTTGAAAGAGAATGTAAGTACTGTTAATTATTTTAATTGTAAGTACTGTAAGTAGATCTTATATTTGGGAGCTATCCCTTTGCCTGTTCTGGAAAGAAATTCTTTCTCCTAAGACCTAAACTTAACATTTTATTAAGAACATGTATGGGTAAGTTCTTACTCAGTTATGCCTTTATTTTAAACTGTAATTTTTATGCAAACTTGTTATTTTTAAAATGTTATAAGCCTCTGGGTTCCCTATAAAGAGTTGTTAAAGATCAATAAGTCTCCTGTGGAGCATGTAGTTTATTACTTTTAAAGACAATTACTTTTTGTATGGTAGTGTTTTGGTTTCAGGACTTGCATACTGAAGTAAATAAAATTTGAAACCAGCCATTTTTCTAGTGCTGTTTTCCTCCTTTTATGGTAAACAACATAAAATAAAATCAAATATATCATTAAGCAATAACATTAAAATGCCATCTACCACTAGGAGCGTATGGACCATAACCTATTTCATTGGAACTTTGTGCACTTAAATTTTGTCATTGGCCTCATAATTTGTGAGCTTTGTTTAAATTTTATCATCGCTAATATAACATAAATATAAAATGTCCAATCTTGAATTTTAAAATCACCATCAGCTGTCCTAATAACCTACATTTTCTGAAAATTCTTATCCATAAAATAGATCTGTATTTTTTTCAAGTTTTTTTTTTGCATTGTGTTCTTTGAATTTGTTCGATGAGGGCCATTGTTTGTTTTACAAAATCTTTCTAATTTTGTGAGAGTTCTGCTGGGTAAATTTACAGACACCCAGTTATGAAGGAATGAGATAGCAGTTTCAGATGAGAGCACATTTTCCTTATCCAGCAGCTGCTGTAGTGTGTTTCTGTGTATTTTAAAAGACAGGAGGAGAGGAAAACCCACAGACATCCTTAGAAGAACACAGGTCACAACTAGGATTTATCTTTTCTAGGACGCTATCTAAATATCAACTTGGAGATCACCCTGAAGACTGCTGCAGAGAAATAGGCAACTTGTCTGTTGAGAAAGGAAAACTGATTAGCAAAGTATGCTTTGGATGATCCATTGAGGACCATAATAATAACACTGTGAATCTAAATTTTTTATCACTGTCATGGTAGGCCTAAACAGGCCAAATAGGCTTATACATGTCCTGGCTTGCCCAGACATATTTTTCTGGTCTCCCTCCTTCTGTTTTGGGGAGAAGCAACTGTGGGAAAGAGGACAAAGAACCTGAAGCCACTGAGTCTAAGGACCCTGGCCATTTGCATCCTGTGGTAAACAAGGTACGCAGGCTCAGCTTGTGTATGTCTTGTGCAAGGCCTGTGTTCTGCCCTAAAAAGGGTAAAGCAATCCTATGGCCAGGGTTGGCTAACTGCCATTCTGAGTGGCTATTCTGTGTCCAAAGGCCCACTAGTCTCGAGCTGCATTGATAAAAGGATATGCGCAGGTGACACAATGTGCTCTGCCATTGTATCCATGCTCTGCTGTTGTATTTGTGCTGCTTTGTATCCTGAACTGCCTGGAAACTGCTTTCCAAGATTTTACCAGGAACAAGCTTTAAATGCCTCCATGCAATCGGCCTGCATAACCAGCACGACATCATGCTGACACTGCACATCGTAAGACATCCTGCCTGCACCTGAAAGCCTCATGCCAAGATAGGAAGTACTGGAGGTATACAGATCATCCAGAAGAGCCAGGACCAGGTCAGAGCTTGTCTGCCTTCTTTCCCCAGCAGCTCAGGAAGAACCAGAAGTCTCAGCAGATGACAAGAATTCCCTGAAAGCGTTTTGGTACTGTCTGAAGCTGTAGCTAGCCCTGTAAGACAGGAGATCAATATTTGTGAGTAAATACTTAAAGCCTCTTGTAATTTACCATTGCCTTCTGCCATAAGCAGAGAGGAGCTCATTGAGTCCATCTAGTGGGCAAGCAGTGTATTGACCTCAAGAGGTACACTAACTGCAAAGCCTTCTCTTCCAGTTCAGTTGAATTCAATTAATGTTATATATTATTACTAGTTATTTCTAGATCCTGTTATTATCTGTGCAAAGTTTCCATGACTGATGCAAAGAACCAATACTATTAAAATTAGTGATTGAGGTGGTGAGCGTTCTGAATATTGAATATTAATAAACAATTAAAATTTGAAAAATATAACCTTGCATTAATTAATCACCCCTCCACTTCAATCACCTTTAAAAGTTTAGGTGAACCACAACAACCAACAAAAAACGACAGAATAATTTTGAGGATTTTTTCCTTCAAAGAAGGGATTTTTGAAAGTTGGTAAAGACAATTTATTTCCTGATCAAAATCATTCCAAAACTTATTTTATTAATAATGCAGAACTGAGAAGAGTTTGCTGATTTAAATATTTAATTGTTAAATATCTCTGAACTTTGTAGTTGGTCAGTGAAGTTACACAACATTTTCTAATCAGCTAACCTATCCAAAATATCCCTGTTTTCATGGAATTATGTAAGCCCTTCCCCCCATTTATTTTTGCATGAAATAAGCATCTCTGCAAATATTCAACAGATAAAATAAAAAGCAATGAGTTTATAGATAGAAGCAAATATAATTACAAAATGAAGGGACCAAGCTGAGACCTGTTTTATAAATTTGCATTTATTTTTCACATTGTTTTCCATTTCCTTCCCCATCATCTTAAGTGACTTTTGCTGGTAAGATTGATAGATCAGAGAAACTCTGCTTCAGTACACAAAGCATTTATGATAAACACTCTTTTCTGAGCAGCTACCTCATGTATTGCTTTATTTTGTTTGACCTTTGTTTTAACCATTTAAACATAGGTTATAACTGGTGTAGAACACACCAAAATTCTACATGTTGACACATAACAAACATTTGAATTTTGATGCATTTATTGAGATATTCTGTTAAAAATGTTTGTAACTGGCTTATAGTTGTGACAGTCATAAAAAGATAGTGCCAGGCCATATGTGATTCAAATAGATTTATCTATGTGTCCAAGGGCAATATATTATAGACTATTTGTTGAACTTCAGGAGACCAAAAGACCAAGCAATCAATAAAGACTGATTAATAGGAGTGACAACAATCTAGGCAAAGATAATCCTCTAAAATCCTTTTAGGCTTTTGAGATGTACAAAAACAGCTCTGCAAGCAAAATTGTGATCTTCACCTTTTTGTTCTCTCTCCCTTTGTAGAGTGGCATGCATTAGTTCACAGTTTTAGGACTTGACTTCAAATCCCTGGTTTGAGTTTTAAATTAAACAATAACAATGGCAATCTTCAGAAATTCATACGTATTATGCATGATATATATGCATATATAATTATTTTAATCTCTGCCTTTAAACTGAAATTATTCTTGCATTTGAAAGCTGAGCAGCAGTGTATTCTGAGAATAACAAAAGCAAGCATAGGGAGGAAGAAGAGCAAAATCAGGCATGGAACGTAAAATGAGAATCAGCTGTAGTTCTGTTTGGTTTAGTTTTATGACTTTCATATTTTTAACACCCAAAATGAATGCTACAGGCTGGGGTCGGAGTGGCTGGAGAGCAGCCAAACAGAAAGGGATCTGGGAGTGCTGATTGACACCTGCCTAAACATGAGCCAGCAGTGTGCCCAGGTGGCCAAGAAGGCCAATGGCATCCTGGCCTGCATCAGGAATAGTGTGGCCAGCAGGAGCAGGGAGGTCATTCTCCCCCTGTACTCTGCACTGGTTAGGCCACACCTTGAGTACTGTGTCCAGTTCTGGGCCCCTCAATTTAAGAAGGACATTGAGGTGCTTGAGCGTGTCCAGAGAAGGGCAACGAGGCTGGTGAGAGGCCTCGAGCACAAGCCCTATGAGGAGAGGCTGAGGGAGCTGGGATTGTTTAGCCTGGAGAAGAGGAGGCTCAGGGGAGACCTTCTTGCTGTCTACAACTACCTGAAGGGTGGTTGTGGCCAGGAGGAGGTTGCTTTCTTCTCTCAGGCAACCAGCACCAGAACAAGAGGACACAGTCTCAAGCTGTGCCAGGGGAAGTTTAGGCTGGAGGTGAGGAGAAAGTTCTTCACTGAGAGAGTCATTCCCCACTGGAATGGGCTGCCCAGGGAGGTGGTGGAGTCACCGTCCCTGGAGGTGTTCAAGGCACGTTTGGACGTGGCACTTGGTGCCATGGTCTAGTCTTGAGGTCTGTGTTAACGGGTTGGACTTGGTGATCTTTGAGGTCTCTTCCAACCTTGGTGATACTGTGATACTGTGATATACAATAAGGAAAGAAAATCAGTCCATCTTACATCTAATGAATTTTCAGAAGTCTTGAAATGTAAAGAATTGATTACAAAATGTCAAGTAATAAGGTCTTTCATTTAACTTCCTATCTTGGTGGCACTGCTCACTTGTTAGCAGATTGTCTGAGCTGATATTTTTTTCTTGAAAGACATGCATGTTTCTTTATAGTCACAGCAAGAGAGAGAAAGGACACAAGCAACTTATTTTGCCTGGCTTCATGCTGTCCTCGTGTAGCTCAACCAGAGCTTTATATCTAAAGTCTGATTTTCCTGTAACTTAAAAAAATACTCTTTGAACAATGCTGTGTCTTAATTATGCGCCCAGGGAGTGAAAAAAAATCAAAAGAAGTCTGAGGTTTTGAAGAAAGAACATTTTTATTTTTGACCTCTAGCATTAAAAGAGAACTTTTTTAAAAAATAAGGTTGCATTATTTACTACAGCTGCAGGGCATCAGTAACTTACACATGAACAGATTATTCGACATTTGATCATCTATTTCTTCTCTTTGGCACAATTTTTCACCTGCCTCTCCTGTATTATTTGTGATGCTTTTGAAATAGTGTATTTACAATGGCTATTGAAGCCAAGTGAGTCTGCTTGCTTTCCTCTTCTCTTTTGATTCAGCTTCAGCATTTTTGATGTAAAGCAAGACATTTCCTCAGAGTTAATGATGTCTCACTTTAAATATGTCCACCTTTGTATTCCTGGAAACTGAAAGTATTTTATCACTGTAAGCATTTATTATCAGTAAGACAAACGGCATAGCTAACCTGTCAAAGAGAGAGCTACTTTGCATATTTTGTTATAAATAGTATTGTAATATGATTTAAAAAGTCTTTTGCTGCTTGAGAAGAAGATCATTCAGTTGGATTAATTCATGGTGTATGTTAAGAACAGAAAAAATAATTTACTGCTGGGTCATGGATGTGAGCATCTGCAGTGCAGTTTAAAAAAGTTTGTTCAACACAACCAAACTTTGGAACTCTGGAGTCTTCAGGATTAGTGGACAAGGCTTTACTTACTATGACTGAAGCTGTTGGGCCCTTCCCAAGAGATTCCCAAGGTCGGCAACCACTGAGTCAGCCAAGAAGAAAAGATCTGGGGGTGCTGAGGTCCCTTCCAACCCTGACAATTCTATGATTATTTTCCTTCTAGTATAAGTGTACTTCTAGAGCTAGACAGTAGCTATTTTGTTTACTGGAAAATGAAGTTTTGCAGTGAATATATATAATTTTTTTTGAGGTAAATTTTTGGAAAGTATTGTAAAAAGAGAATTTTGTTTTGCATTCTCAGATAGGATTTTTTTTTTTTTTCAGGGCAATGTTTACAGAGAATCATAGAATGACTGAGGTTAGAAAGGGTGTCTGTAGCTCATTTGTTCCAGTCTCCCTGCTCAAGCACAGCTATCTAAAGCAGGTTGTCCAGGGATGTGTCCAGACAGCTTCTGAAAATCTCCATAGATGGAGAATCCACAACCTTCCTAGGTAAATTGTGCCAGTACTCAGTCACCATTACAGTAAAAAGATATTTCCTAACGTTCAGAGAGAACTTCCTGTGTTCCAATTTGTGCTCATTGTCCTTTCTCCTGTTACTAGGCACCACTGAAAAGAGCATGGGGTCCAACACCTTTTCACCCTCCTTTGAGGGATTCACGTATATTGGTGAGATTCCTATGAGCATTCTCTTTACCAGGTTAAACAATCCCAGCACTTTCAGATTTTACTCAAAGGAGAGATGCTCTAGTCCCTGCATGACCTTCACAGTCCTTTACTGGACTTTCTCCAGTAGCCTCACATCTCTATTGCAATGAGGAGTACAGAACTGGACCCAGTACTCCAAATCTGGCCTCACCAGCATTGAGAAGAAGGCCAGAATCACATCACTCATCCTGGTGGCAGCACTCCTTCTCATGGGGTGGATGATGCCATTGGCCTTCTTTGTGGCAAGGACACATTTGCCTGAGTCATGTTCAATCAGATGTTCACCAGGAAACCCAGGTCCTTTACTTACAAGCTATTTTCCAGCTGGTCAGCTCAGCATATACTGTTGCCTACGACTGTGATTCCTCTGGTGCAGGATTTCAGACTCTCCCTTGTTGAACTAATTTTATTTTTTGTAATTCTGAAAATTTTAACTTTAAGCAAGGACTGAAAACTTGTAAAGAAAAGCAAATTAAGTACTTTGTTTGGCTTTATTTTACTTCACATAATTTTTTCCAGTTTATTCACTGTGCCAACAACAAACAAACAAAATTCCCCAAAAAACAAATCCCCAAATTAAAAAAAAAAAATCTTTTGGGTACAGTATCTATCTTTTTGTACTCTTCTTTACTCTCTGATTTCTGGAGATTTCTCTAGCAAGTCAAGTGTCAGAAAATGATGCATCAGTTTTAGAATACAGACACCAACTTGATTGACTTGCCAATAAAGATCAATGAGAAAAAAGAAAGGCTTTAGGTTTAAGGAGCCTAGACTTGCAGTAGTATATAATTTTCCATAAGCTTGATGAAGAGAACAGCTAATCCCATATGATTGTGCTTAACTGGAGACCTGCCAGCCATTGTACCACCTGCAGCCTACATGTCATCAGCATATTTAATATAGAAATATCCTCCATATGTTTTATCCTCACAACTTCATTTAGGAATGGATGTCATTCTGTTGGTAAGAATCTTGCACAGATATTCTTCTGGTAGGAATATAAAATAAGTTATAAAGCAAAATTATATTCAATAGGGAGAATTCTTCTTCCATATTTATGCAAAGAGTTTTGCCAAATCTACTACAGCAAAATTCTGACAAAAAGTATAATGAGAAGATGAGGGAGTATCTCAAATGAGAAAAGATTAACAGAAAGTCTAACAGTGAATATGTTAAAATAACTTTTGAGGACTGAAATATTTCAGGGCTTTTTCTAAAATCAGAAATTTTATGCTCAAATAAAACAGGGAATATTTTTTCTCCCAATTATCTCATTAGATGCCTCAGTAAAAGACGTTCTGATTTAAAGGTTTTGAATAGCCAACTTGTCTATAAAATGTGTTAATTCTAATAATCTAGCAAATTTCCACATATGTCTAGTAATAAACCATCTATGATAAACTGAGAAACAAATGTTTAGAATGATGATGATTTTTCTACTTATTGAATGCAATATTTTCACATCTGAACAAACCAAATACCAATTGAGTTTGTGCTCTGAGTTCAAAATTGTAAAGAAAAAAAAAAGACTAAAAATTAGATTGTTTCTCTGCATAGAAAGCAGACTAGTATTTATTATATGTAGCACATTAATTTTAAGGACAAAGCTACTGAACTTTTGATCTCAAACACATTTTATTCTTTCTCAATTTTTATAATATTGTCTGCATGAAGAAGAATGGAGATTCTTATTCAGTTAAATTAGTTTTGCTTAGTAAAGGATCTATGCATGAGGAGAAGTGCTGAGCTAGAAACTGTAAAGCAATGTTTATGCTTTCATTGAACAATGAATGAACAAATATTTCACGTGTATCAGTTTTGTAGTCTCAGAGGTAGTTTCATGGTGATAGTTTCATGAGGTTCCTGCCTAATGTAAGTAAATATTACTTGACATTTCCTACTAATGATGCTGAAATATACAATGGATCACACCATAAAACAGCCAAAATTTTAAAGCTACATGGGGATCTCTATGAATATTTAAAATTATGAGATTTCTTCCTCTTCCTTTGATGATTATACATCAGGAGTGGCTTAAAATTAGTCATTCAGGTTGTGTTAACATAAAACGAATGCAAATCAACTAACCATAATGGAAGACTGTGTGAATAACTAATTGAGTGTTTGCAGTTCAAAATTATTGAGACCTTAAAAAAAATATGTTTGTCTGGGGGAAGAAGATGGCTCTCCACAGTGAAATCTGGAATGACTGTTCGACTTGAAATGTCCCTTCTGACCTGGAAGCAAAAAGACTCTGTGTTGTGTCATTACAAAAGGAAAGGAAATGGAGTGTAGTTTTACCAATATGTTAATAGAAAACAAAGCCACAGGCTATTTTACATAATAACCCAAGCATTAGTGTTCTCACTGGACATCTTGTTGCCTTTATTTTTATGCACTTCCATTTCCTTGATCATTTGCTTAACTTTAAATAATGTGAAATGGCAGGAGGACAGAAGATTATTCTTATATTTCCCATTCAGTTGATATTCTGTTTCCAATACCAAGAGAACAAACTGATTACACACGAAAAATGCAAACCTTTGCATGGCCTGCTGACATCGGTTTAATTTCTTGGATGTTTATCTTGGACCTCTTAGTCTTTATTCTTTCTTCACAGTATCACAGTATCACCAAGGTTGGAAGGGACCTCAAAGATCATCAAGTCCAACCCATTACCACAGACCTCAAGACTAGACCATGGCCCCACGTGCCATGTCCAAACCCGCCTTGCACACCTCCCGGGACGGCAACTCCACCACTTTCCTGGGCAGTGGTGAATGACTCTCTCAGTGAAGAACTTTCTCCTCACCTCGAGCCTAAACTTCCCCTGGCGCAGCTTGAGACTGTGGCCTCTTGGGGGGGGGCTGGTTCCCTGAGAGAAGGAAGCAACCTCCTCCTGGCCACAACCACCCTTCAGGTAGTTGGAGACAGCAATAAGGTCTCCCCTGAACTTCTTGATGCTGTAGAGCCAAATTAGTCAAGATAAGAATTGAATTCAGGTAGACCTATTTTGAGTAATTAACTGCGATGGACAAAAGTGGAATATTATCTCCTTCCCAGGAAATAATTGTACAATATTGACATAAACCTAAACTTTCATTTATAATATTAAAAAAATTTGACTGACGTTGGAAATATACCTGGAAAAATGAAAATGGCACTGCTTATAAGACATGTATTTCCAAAATAAACATCTTTGCTCTTAGTTTAATCTGTTCCAGCAGAGATTAAAATCAGAGTCTATATTACACACTGTAATTGTGTTTAGCATGTGTTTAGTTAGCATTATTCTCTATCAGCCCATTAATTTGTTTTTCAGTACTGAAGTCACTGTTAGATGTGAAATGTTGGGTGTTTCTGTGTGCCTGTTTTTTGGGGTTTTTTAGGTTATATTCTGGATTAGTCATTTAAGATTCTCTTCATTCATTTCAGTCTCAAAGACTTTGCTTGTTTTGAATTTTTCATAATAATGACACTGATTTAATGACATGAGCATCTTTATGTACTTTATCCTACTAAGGCACATATGCAGATTTCTCTTCTGCATATTTTATTCTGTTTCTAGGAGTTCGACATTTATTAATCATTATATTCCATATTACACAATTACCTTGGTCTAGTCTTGAGGTCTGTGGTAATGGGTTGGACTTGATGATCTTTGAGGTCTCTTCCAACCTTGCTTATACTGTGATACTGTGATACCTTCAGAGCTCTGATCAGTAGCTAGGATTTTACTTTGTGATTCCTGCAACTCAGATGTTGTCATTAGTATAACCTTGGAAATATCATAATATCTCTTGAAAACAGTTTTCATAATATTTTAGCTGTTGTTCTTTGAATAATTTCTGAATTTAATCATAGAAATCATTCTGTCAAGGTAACCTTAGAAATGCCATACAGAATTGTTGAGAGAAAGTAAAAAAGCAAATTTTTTTTTATAGTAGCTCTGGCAATACAGGTTTTCCTAAAGCATTGCACTGTGGAAAAAGAAATATATAAGCAAAACAATAGTGACAGAAATTCCTCTGCAGTTTCTTTCCTTGTTTTTTTTTTTACAGACTTAAATGAGTATCAGTGGGGTATTTTTATCCTGTTTCCAAATTGAAACCACATAAACATATGGAGACTTTCTGGGTATTTAATCTTAGATTTATATTCTTTGCAGAAAGTATTTGATCTAAGAAGGAGATATTAATAGCTGTCCCTCTGTCTTCAAATAATGAGTGATTCTAGTGAAGTGTGTTGCTACTTTCTGCAGGCAATGGCTTCTTTATGAACAAGACTAGTATGTTTAGGTATTCCTTGGAAATCACATCAAAATTTGTAGAAGAAATGTTTAATCTCATAGTCTGGTTGATTCAAATTGGTATTATTTCCTATAGGCCTTGGTCTCCTAATAATAAAAATTGAAGCAAGTTATGGTTTGTTACGAAGCAAGTTATGGTTTGTTACAACTACACTGTGGTGTCTTTTTGATGTACATCATAATTTTGGTTCTGATATTTATTGATTATCATGGCTATATAAGTAATATCTAGAGTAAATAAGTACCACTGGAAACAAGAAGGGAACTGTAATTCACTAATAAACAGTTCTGAATCTCTTAATATTGAAGCTAAATATATTTGTTTGTACCTTTTTCTTTCTTTTAATAAAGATTATTTATATATTTGGGATATACAGTTTTGTTTGTTTGTGTGCATCCATTCTTACAATGTATGTATAACTATCCAAATAAGAACATGAACTGTGAAACAGAAACAGATAGAGTAAATTTCTGAGGACATTCTGACCAACAAAAGTCACCGAGACTAGAGGTCTTTATATGTCCCAAATTCAACTTTATTACCTCCACCTCTTGGGAATGAAGATACTGCTGTCATTCTCATTATTTTTCCAGATCAAACTAGCTCCTAACTACCACTTTCATGCCAACATACCATATAAATCATTGGTGGCTTCTGATAGAATAGAGGTAAAAATTCCACTAACTTCTTATCCATACTGTAATAGTTAAGTCAGCATCAAAAATATAGAATTCAACACAGTGTTAGCATGTTCTTTTCTCTAAGACTCAGACTGAGAGAGTTGGGGCTCTTCAGCCTGAAGAAGAGAAGGCTTTGAGGAGACCTTAGAGTAGCCTTCCAGTATCTGAAGGGGGCCTACAGGAAGGCTGGGGAGGGACTATTTACAAGGTCTTGCAATGACAGGACAAGGGGCAATGGGTTTAAACTGGCAGAGGGAAGATTTAGACTGGATGTTAGGAGGAAGTTCTTTCCAGTGAGGGTGGTGAGGCACTGGCCCAGGTTGCCCAGGGAGGTTGTGGCTGCTCCCTCCCTGGAGGTGTTCAAGGCCAGGTTGGACGAGGCCTTGAGTGACCCGTGCTAGTGGGAGGTGTCCCTGCCGATGGCAGGGGGTTGGAACTAGATGAGCCTTGAGGTCTCCTTCCAACCTTACCATTCTAGGATTCTATGATTCTATGACTCTAAAATGTAATATCTGTATTTTAACAATGAGAAGTTAACGTTAATATTTCACTATTTTTTTATCCTCTCAAAAAGAAGACGTTTTCCACCATAAACATCACATATTCATTCCATAAGATATTTGTNCAGCCCGAGACTAATGGGCCTTTGGGCACAGAATAGCCAATCAAATGGCAGTTAGCCAAGATTGACCATATTGGGTGAAGCCATAGGCTTGCTTTACCCTTTTTAGGGCAGAACACAGCCTTGCACAAGGCAACCGTGTGTACCTTGTTTACCACAAGGTCTGGGCAGGCCACAGACCCCAGACTCAGTGGCTCCAGATTCTTTGTCCTCTTTCCCACGGTTGCCCTCCCCAAAACAGGAGGAAGGAGAGCAGAAAAACATGGCTGGGCAAGCCAGGATATGCACAAGCCCATTTTGGCCTGCTTAGGCCTACCACGACAATATCAAATTGCAATTTTATTTTTAATTCAAAGATAGATTAAAAAAGAGATATTTGTTCAGAAAAATATTTTCTTAGCATTACACAAAGGAATGATTTTTGTGGAATGACCTAATTGGCTGAAAAAGTCAGTCTGAGTCTATAGTTGTTTTTATGTTGTCCTAGGCTCCCAACATCATCAGTGGAAATGGGCCACTCTAGATGTGATTCAAAGCAAGAGTCAATGCAGCCATACTGCCTTTTGGAGAAATCACTCTCACATTACAGTCCACACTATGGACTACAGATGAAGTTTAGGGAAATTGAAATCTCCAAGATAAGTAAGCCTTCCTGAATATTCCCTAAGGCGCTCTTGAAAATGTTTCCTAATGCAATTTATCATTCTTTCTTATAGATACCTCTGTAATCTTTTAAATTTTTTGTGACAAGTAATTCTTTAGTGAGCGTTGTGTCAGCATAACTGTACAGGCGGACAATTTTGGTCAGGTATAGTTGGTAGTTGTTAGCTTCACCGACGACTCAGTGCTAACATCTGTAATCTGAAGTGGTGGCATTGAAAACCCAGTTAATAGTGATAGATATCTAAACCTTTCTAATGCAGTGCCAACAAACCTGAGAATTCACTGCTAACATGGAAAATGAAAAATGTAAGCGATTCATTCTTTTGACAGCATCCTTTTCTATAGTAGCTCATAAATCATCTGTAGTTATTTGGAAATGATTATTTTAAGTGAAGGCTTTCATGTGTTCTTGTCAGTGATCATATTAGGTGACTATTCCTGTAAATGTTCAGCCTATATTTTAGAGTCAGTTATCTACATGGACTAGGTAAACACACTAACACTGATGTATCTCATGATATGTATCTGGTTTTCACTCTAATGAAAAGTTACTCACATTCACTTGCTTACAGCAATATATGTGCAAATGCATATGTAAATTTAGGGAATAAATATTTTGTCAGGTAATGTGGAGTTGCAAACAGCATGTAGATGCTGCTTGCACTGAAGATCACAAATGGCTTATGTATAGTACAGAAAATATTGACCACAAAATATTTAGACTGCATAAAGGCATATGCAAAAAGGCATATGACAGTCTGGGTCTGTGAACTGATTTCATTTTTTCCTAATGACTTAAACTACTTTTCAAAGACATGAACATTCCTTGGACCTCAAAATAAGATTAACATTAACAGTCCTAATGTCATATTTTTTTGTTTATGAGCATGACAGACTTGGATTATTCTACTTTACTCTTTTTCAGGAAAGAGGGCAGTAAAATAATAATGCTTTTGCTGAATTGGAGAAGAATACAGAAATATGTATTTAAAGATGTGCAGGAAAAGATGTGGGATATGTGAATCCTTAACACTTAATACAAATATGGGATATATGAGAATTCCCCCAAAACCTTCCTCCCAACCAAACCAAAACCCCAGTGCTCAATTTCTCCCATCCCCCAGTGTCTTCCAGTTAGGCTCCAAACAGGCCAAAATTCACTGTGGCGGTGACCTTGAAGGCTGCAGCCTACAAGGTACTTCTACCCAGTTACCCAGTTAAGGATCCCTCTGGAGAGTTGAAAGGAAAAGGGAAAAGAGAACAAATTGACCTTGCTGCTCACTTTCAAAGTGTTTGCAGGATTATAGGATTTGAATAAGGAAATTACAGTATCTGAGGATGACCACTTCATGCCCTGGGATGGATCTTGGTCTTTGTAGTTTTTAGGAAATCTGAGATAACCTGGAACCTCTCAAACAAAAGTTACTAAATGTTCACTTGCTTACAGTAATATATGTGCAAATGCATATGTAAATTTAGGGAATAAATATTTTGTCAGGTAATGTGGAGTTGCAAACAGCATGTAGATGCTGCTTGCACTGAAGATCACAAATGGCTTATGTATAGTACAGAATATATTAACCACAAAATATTTAGTCTGTTAGAAAAGCCATGTGACAATGTGAGCCTGAGGACTAATTTAATTTTTTCCTAATGACTTAAACTACTTTTCAAAGACACGGACATTCCATGGACCTCAAAATAAGATTAACATTAACATTCCTAATGTATCAGAATTTACATATTTAATAAAGTATTGTTAGTACCTGACACTTACCAAGCACTTCTTCAGGCATCTCAAGCTGAATGTCATGATATATTACTTATACTAAAGAAAAACAATCTTGATTTTGTATGGTACCACCAGTTTCCAAGTATCTCATTGTTTTATAGATCCAATTACCATTTTATAATAAACACATCACAGGCTACAAATCTCTGAAAAAAGTTGTTTATGGTCATGTTTAGTGACACTAACATGAGGCAAACTAATGTCCTTATTAAATCTTTTAGCATTTCTACAACAGGATAGGTGTAACAAAATTTATTTAGCCTGTAGATAAAGAATAGCTTCATATATGACCAGATCATTAGCTGGAGAAAATGTTATTTTTTTAAACTGCTCTCTGTGGCAATGAACATGAACTTGTAATAGATTAAAATATTCCATGTTACTAAAAATATATATATAATTAATGGTGATAAATAATTTCCAAATTATTCAATATGAGAAACATTTGCAGAGATTNTTTGTGGCCACCACCCCCAGCTCGGAAGGAGGGGAGGGCAGGGGAGCATGCCTGGGCAAGCCAGGACATGTACGAGCCCACCTTGGCCTTTTTAGGCCTACCACGACTGTGGAGCACCTCTTTTATGAGGACAGACAGAGAGTTGGAGTTGTTCAGTTTGGAGAAGAGAAGGATCCCAGGAGAACTTATTGTGGTCTTCCAGTATCTGAAGAAAGCCTACAAGAATACTGGTGAGGGACCTTTTTGTGATATCAAGTAGTGATATGATTGAGGGGAATGAAGCAAAGTTAAGGTGGTTTGTTCTGGTAGGTCATAAATCCTGCCGGGCCCATTTAACCCTTGCTCTCCTCCTCCTGTTGCTGGTCCAGGAGTTGAGTAGAATGAGCAAACAATTGAGGATTTGGCCCCAGCAAAGCCTTGAGGGCTAGGAGCTTAGCACCATGTGTCAGGTGTCTTGTTCTGCCCCTCAACGTGCCTGCATGGTCACACAAGGCACAAAGCTTTGAATTCATTGGCCAGAACAATGATGTTAATACCTGTTGGCCAGTTTCACTTTCAAAATGATGTATTTAATGGAGGGTGATTTAGAACCGTCACCTTTCTGCACTCATCCTCCACTGGGAGCAGTACCCCATTTGTGGCTCCTTAACTGGGAATCATGGAGGCCACGTGTTTGCAGCTTGCACTAGCAGCTTAGCAACAACTCAGTTCTTATCTCCTTCGCTCTTCAATATTTTGTATTTTACCCCAGGATCATTATCATGAGCTTTGGAAGCATCTTTGCACAGGAAACTTAATGCTAAATTTCCATAAGTATAGATAGAATTTTCCTGGTTTTCACATTACTATTTTCCAAGTTCTGATTGTTTAAACTGTTTAATTCCATGTTCATAAATACCCTTTTTGTAACTACTTCCTCTTGACCAAAAATGCAAAGAATTACAGGGCATTTCCCTGAATTTTTGAATATTAATGAAAAATAATACTCATGTCAAAATTAATATTTATAATTAATAACTGATTATTAATTTCAACAACATGAGTAGATTCAGATTGGATGTTGGGAGGAGGTTCTTCACAATGAGGGAGGTGAGACACTGGAACAGGTTGCCCAGAGAGGCGGTGGAAGCCTGATCCCTGTGGAGATCTTTAAGTCCAGACTAGATGCAATTCTGGGCAGCCTGATCTGACATGAGGTGTCCCTGCTGGGGGTCAGAGGGGTTGGAACTGGATGATCCTTGAGGTCCTTTCCAGCCCTGTCAATTCTATGAGTCTATGATTCCTCCATGCTGATTCAGTGCTTCTCAAAAGGTATTTTTACAGCTTTATAAGTGGGCAGAAAGCAGCAGCTAAACAG
>WBNM01022777.1:10013-25725 GCA_013399055.1 Ramphastos sulfuratus | reverse complement strand
TCTTTTTTCCTCTCTTTTTTTCTTCCCATGTTCCCTTTGCTCTGGTCCATTACAGAGAAGTTTCACTGGCTGTGATAAACCAAATTAATGAGCCATTTGGTGTCAGTTTGTTTTCACTTACTGCAAGGGATTTTTTTTTTTAATCTTAGCATGACCTCCCCTGCTGCCCAAAGTTGGCTTGGGTTGCCAAGTCATGACACTTAAAAACAGGAGAAGTATTAAATTTAAGGTTTTCTAGAACAAACACCATTCATCATCAGGTGCAGTTAGTAAACCTTACAGTAGTTTGTATCAGAAGAAGAAAGTTAATTCTGACTCAAACCCCAATGTATGTGTATTGATTGGAGTTTAGCTTCTCAGGGGAAACCAATACAGTGATTATAGGATGTTCCCCCCCACCCCCTTCTTGGTTAGGGGAGAGAAAAGAGAAGGCAGTAGGGGTAAAGCCACCCAGAGAACAGTCTGGCCATGATGAGAGAGAGAGAGCAACAGGAAGTTCCACTGTTTATACAGGGGGGTCCAGACAGGCAGTGGGAGTGGGCTAAACACTGCACCTGGGGTCAAGTTCTGACCACTCCCCCGACCCAGGAGGGTTAACCCTTTACAGCATGCATGATGGATCAACATATTAAGACGCTGTGATTGATTATTGCAGTGTGGAGGGGTTTGTTTTTAATTAACTGTACTTGACCTGCGTTTTCTTTACTGTTGAGTTGTCACACCTAGAGGGCACATCCATTGGTAACAGGAGGTTTTGTCTGAGCAAAAGCAGAATAAATAGCAATAATTTGTTTGTTTGTTTGTTTGAAACCAGATGATAGATTAGCAAATGGGCCTTGAAGAATACTATCCTAGAGATGGATTGGTTTTATTTGAGGTGTTGCAGTAAACTCCCCACTTTACATACTCCACATGTCTCAGGAAACAAACTGTTAGAAAGACATCTGTGGGAGGATAATAGCCTGGGAGAGAAAGAGCAAAATGATCCATGGAATATTTTACTTCTGGTGTGTGACAGTTAAGGTCTGGACATAGAAGGAGGTCCTGTCATAAGGGTGGTGCAATATGCTGGGTGTAAGAGACCTTCCCTGAAGGTCTAGGATGACACAGTGCTGATCATCAGGCAATTGCTACCATTTAAGTTAGACATTTTCACTTTTTCTCAGATAGAAGTTCTGACCTTTGAGATGAGATGAATGTTAACACAGCCTATTATAATGCAAACGAAACATTTTAAAGGTATCAGCAGCTCCTTGTAGTTAATTGTTTTGCTTCCATTGCTGCAGACTGAAGCAGTTAGTCTGGGGGACAGTAATTCTCCAGAAAGGACAGTTAATTTTGTTTAAGCTATATTATATCTGACACTCATAGGAGAGCCTCTCCTGTGAAGACAGGCTGAGAGTTGGGATTCTTCTGCCTAGAGAAGAGACAGCTCTACAAAGACCTTCAAGTAGCCATCCAGTATTTAAAGGACTTTATAAAAATGCATGTAGTGACAGGACTGATGAGTAATGACTTCAGACTGGAAGAAGCTAGATTTATATTAGACATTAGGAGAGTGGTGAGGCACTGGAACAGGTTACTCAGAGAAGATGTGCAGGCTGCAAGCATGAAAATATTCAAAGCCAAGTTGGATGGGGCCTACAGGAACCTGGTCTGGTAGGAGGTGTCCCTGCCTGTTGCAGGGGGGTTGGAATTAAATGATCTTTTAGGTCCCTTCCAACCCAAACATTATAGGATTGTATGATGAGCTATTATCTGACTTTATCCTGTGTTACAGTCTCAACTGCTACAGCAATACTGGCAAGTCCATTACATTTCAGCGGGTTTTAGACATTTTCTACTTCCTNGAGTTGGGGCTGTGCAGCCTGGAGAAGAGAAGGCTTCCAGGAGACCTTAGAGTAGCCTTCCAGTATCTGAAGGGGGCTACAGGAAGGCTGGGGAGGGACTATTGACAAGGTCTTGCAATGACAGGATGAGGAGTAATGGGTTTGAAGTGGCAGAGGGGAGATTGAAAGTGGATGTTAGGAGGAAGTTGTTTGCAGTGAGGGTGGTGAGACACTGGCACAGGTTGCCCAGGGAGATGTTCAAGGCCAGGCTGGATGAGTCCTTGAGTGACCTGTACTAGTGGGAGGTGTCCCTGCCTATGGCAGGGGGTTGGAACCAGATGATCTTTGAGGTCAATTCCAACCTAAACCGTTCTATGATTTTATTTGTGCCATTTGCTCAGCTGGCACCAGCTAAGCCAATAAAAGCTGACTTCTGCTGGGACAAGTTCACAAGGGTATCAACAAAGGCTATGCAAAGGTCAAACTTCTCCCACCTGGTTTATCTTAGGGGATTTTCTCCAGAATAGTATAATATAAACAAGGCAGAATTTTGTGCATGTTATTGAAAGATTGACCTGGGCAAAGTATCGAGTGAGGAAAAATCTATAAAGAGTAAGACAATTTCATTATCCTACAATTATGTAAATCCTGCTGGGTTTTATTATTTTTTTTTCCTGTTGTGTTCTGGCAGCTTTCATTGGGTGAATTGAATGATCTTTTAACTCAGCAAGTATAGATCTCTTTTGAGAGTCTAGCTTTGAAGCCCACTGACAAATGTGACTAAGAAAATAATACAATATTTCATGTTTTAATATCTTATTCCTTGTTCATAGCTTTTATATTCTTTGGGTTTTTTTCCCCCTTTTATTTTTTACTTTTTTAATGTGTAGGCAATTTATATCTCTAGATTCCTTGGCTAGATGAACACATTCATCATTTTCTTTGTCTTCCTTTTTATCTTTCAACAGACCAAAAAATAATCAGCCTGAGTATTCAGTCAGTGACAACTTACAGGACAATTTCTAATGTTATTGGGTATTTAAAAGGATCCACATTTCCTGGTAAGTAGCCCTTTGTCATCTGTATCATTTGTGTCACGACAGCTCAGAGTCATAGATTGGATCAGGAATCTATTTTGTCAGATAATTTGTTATTACACAGGAAGGAGAGAACCTTTGTAGTCTGTTGTTTGGTTTATTACAAACCATAAGGGTTAAGCAGAGAGTGAACTCGAGGGCATATATTTTTACACAGCTAACAGTAATGGTCTTCATGGTCTGCATGTAATCAGTATTTTATACCAAGTAACTAAGTTTGTGGTTGAAATTTTATAGTGTACTGCACTGCATGATTTGAATTATGATGCAAGCTGTGTATACAACTTTAGGGAAGGGGAGGGGGACTGTGTGTGTGGGTTTTATCCCCCCTAATTTTAGCAGAATTTTGAGATAAATAAAAGTCTGTGCTTCATCTCAAGAGCATCCTTACATAACTCAAGAGCCTGACTGAAACCAAAGTGTAGGGCAGCACGGTCTCTGGCTTAGTTAAGAATCTAATATCAAATGTGATTATAGTGTACAAGATCTGTGACTAAGTTCTTAATCACACTTCCTGCAGCCTTATTTTGTATTACAATTATGACTAAGCTCGTTTTGTGCAGGTCTATGAATAATAATTACTGTTCAGTAGGGGTAAGAATTAGGCAATAATTTGCACAACTGTGACATAAGGCACAAGCCCCCTCCCTCCTTTGGTGCTGTCTGTAGATAATACAATAATTAGGATGCCATAGGAATGAAGGTCATTTATTGCTTATTCTGTCTGCAAGTGAATTTGCCTGAAAGTTGAAGGATTTCTGCAGCATGAAGGAACTCTGCTGCTGGTTACTTAGTGCAGAGTGTTGTAGACCCAGCTCAATTCCTAATGTAAAGATGGAATTGTCATCAAAACAACATTGTGTTTTGCTTAAGACTTTCTTAGTAAGTTCAGAAGAAAGGCTGCATAGTTGTCTAGAGTCCCTTAGGAAGTGGGACACTCATTTCTCATTTTAAGTGCTTCTAAGAGGTGAAGAGGTTTTGAATTTATTCCTGTTAGAAAACTGATGACAGTTTTGTGTGTGCTGAATGCTGTGCTTCTCATCAGAACACTTTAACTTAATTGGGGCCGTGCAGCCTGGAGAAGAGAAGGCTTCCAGGAGACCTTTAGGGTAGCTTTCCAGGATCTGAAGGGGGCCTACAGAAGGGCTGGGGAGGGACTATTGACAAGGTCTTGTAATGACAGGATGAGGAGTAATGGGTTTGAAGTGGCAGAGGGGAGATTGAAAGTGGATGTTAGGAGGAAGTTGTTTGCAGTGAGGGTGGTGAGACACTGGCACAGGTTGCCCAGGGAGGTTGGGGAGCACAGAAGCACCCAACGTGATCAAAGATCAAAGATCACGTTGGGTGATTCTGTGCTCCACAACCTCCCTGGAGATGTTCAAGGCCAGGTTGGAGGAGGCCCTGAGTGACCTGTACTAGTGGGAGGTGTCCCTGCCTATGGCAGGGGGTTGGAACTGGATGATCTTTGAGGTCCCTTCCAACCTAAACCATTCTATGGTTTTAAACAACATAGAAAACAGTTGGTACAGTGAATTTAATTTCAATCAAGAGTTTAATCTCCTTGAAGAATTCAAAGTTACTAGTCTGCTATTGCTGTCTTGCAAATAGCTGGCAAAGAACTTGAAAGGTAGAAAGTACCATCTTTAGACATGCTGTCTACTCAATTGTGAAGCTGAAGCAAGACAATTATTCAAAAGCATACATTAATTTCTGTTTAGTAAATTCTTTCTCTGTATCTGAACCTTTTGTCTTATTATTGCATTGTTATTACATGGTTATGAAGAAAGTTATGTCCTTAATATGCTTTACTTTAAGGATTTAAGGATATACAGTTAAGTGAAGTCAGTAGCACTGCCTAGATATTATCAGTTTGTTCTGTAAATGTTTCACTGAACAAGGGCTGAAGCAACTGGCTTCTGATATAGGCACAAGTTAACCATGTAATGCACCATGGGTCACATTTTGTACAGGATCAGTGTTAAACCTTCATTCATTTCTCTGCTCTTCCTGGTTGATGGTGCAGCCATGCTCCCTCAACTGATTTGGATATTTAATGTTTTTATTCTCTGTCATTTTGGTGGGGTTTTGCTGATTTCATACACCTGAAACATTCAACTTCCTGTCCCCAGAAATGCTGAAAAAAAGCAATATTTATCTTTAGTGCCTAATGAAAGACTGCAGAGCATCACCAAGGGTGGATTTTTACTACTTCATTTAAAGGTCTCCTAACACACACACATGCACAGAGAAACACATCTATATAATAATGATCTAATTAGACATTTGATCTGAGAAGCAACAATGTTTTAAGAGCAGAGGATATGTGATAGTTGGGACTATTTCAAAACCTGAAAAACATAATATTGATTTTTGTATATTGATTTTTGTATATGGTTTTGTATATAGATTTTGGATATGGTTCAAAATGGGATGCAGAACAAGAGATGACAATGTAAAGTCACTGTTTTTTAATGATAAATCCCTCTTGGCCAGCCCATCTCTACCCTGAGAACTATCTCATGTTATCCCTTTCAAAAGTATCTGATGAATATTTTTTCTCTAGTCCTTCTTTTCTCAACTTTCTTACCATATGATCTCTTTCTCTACATGACTCTGCAAACGTTTATGAGAAGGGACAGCTTCTGCCTCTGTAAGCATGGCCATCCTTTCTCTTATGCTTTTCCTATAGGCATTTGCTTCAGGGTATTGCCTCTATTCAAGAGTGAGACATGTGCAAAGATGAAGAATTTTAAAGGAGGCACCAGCTGTATGTTTTACCTCTATTCATTCAGCTGGCACCTCCTGCAATAAGTTGCTGCTTGTAACTTTCTTTTCCATCAAAATCATAGAATCACAGAATGNCTCCAACAGTTCCATGTCCTTCCTGTGCTGGGGGCTCCAGAACTGCACACAGGACTCCAGATGGGGTCCTATACTGTTTTACTTCCATTCTCTTTCCAGTTCCCTTCACATATGCTGGTCACAAATTGAACAGAGGTTATGACAGGGAGCAAACATTGATCCTGCCTGATCACCCTGGGTTAGTGGCACTTCCTCTAATGGCCGAGAAGCCTGGAAGGCCTAAAATTAAGTGAGATGAAGATCATACAGTTTTTCACTGTCAGTATAACCTGTAATTACATGTATCATTATGCAGCACAAGTTGGAAAATTACATGATTTAGATTGCATTTAGTTACATTAAATTATTATGTACACTTACATTTGAAGTATTTGCTTTTAGAAAGATATTTCCATTTGCATACCTATACACCCCCAAGCAGCTGATTAAAGATGCTCTTTTATAGGTTCATAACAGTTGTAAACTATTTTTTTGCTTCCTTATAGAACAGCATCACATTTTGTTGGACAAAACAGGTCGAAGTCCAGTTTGACAGAGAATTGATTTAATAAGCAAAGTGTGTTGGTATTCATAGTAAAAGTATTTCTAGGCAGCAGTCACTGCAAAAAGTACTAAGCAGATATTTAATTTTGTATAAGCAACTATAAAATGTGGGCATTTTGCCACCCATATGTTGCTATATTCCAGTGTTCTGACAACATCAAGAGCAGTGTGGGCAGCAGGGAAGGGAGGGGATTCTTCCCCTTTACTCTGCTCTCCTCAGACCCCATCTGCAGTCCTGTGTGCAGTTCTGGAGCCCCCAGCACAGGAAGGACATGGAACTGTTGGAGCAGGTCCAGAGGAGGCCACGAAGATGCTGAGAGGGCTGCAGCAGCTCTGCTGTGAGGACAGGCTGAGAGAGTTGGGGCTCTGCAGCCTGGAGAAGAGAAGGCTTCCAGGAGACCTTAGAGTAGCCTTGCAGGATCTGAAGGGGGCTCCAGGAAGGCTGGGGAGGGACTATTGACAAGGTCTTGTAATGCCAGGACAAGGGGCAATGGGTTTGAAGTGGCAGAGGGGAGATTGAAAGTGGATGTTAGGAGGAAGTTGTTTGCAGTGAGGGTGGTGAGACACTGGCACAGGTTGCCCAGGGAGGTTGTGGCTGCTCCCTCCCTGGAGGTGTTCAAGGCCAGGTTGGAGGAGGCCTTGAGTGACCTGTTCTAGTGGGAGGTGTCCCTGCATGTGGCAGGGGGTTGGAACTAGATGATCCTTGAGGTCCCTTCCAACCTTACCATTCTATGATTCTAACATTGAAGAAAAAATTGCCTTGGATAAAGAAAACAAGCAAAAACTTTTAGAACATTTTGGAACCCAAATGGCACCCAGAGATAGTTTTGGATCTGGCATCACTTCATAGCTACTCTTTTTTTCACTTTAGTTATCCTGAAATATAGAAATAGCACCTTTTAAAGTCTAGATCTGGATTAGAAATAAATTTTACAGCCAGTAAGCAATCCTTCAAAGAGGCTATGGTGGTGAATTCTGCTCATATAGGTGGTCTAATAATTTAATAAGTCATTCAACATAACTCTGCTTAGACTTCGTGATGCACATCAGTCCCACTGGTTGGTCATTCATGCTTCATATCACATCATCATTTTGGAATCATAGAATGGTAAGGTTGGAAGGCACCTCAAGGATCATCTAGTTCCACCCCCCTGCCATAGGCAGGGACACCTCCCACTAGTACAGGCCACTCAAGCCCTCCTCCAACCTGCCCTTGAACCCCCCCAGGGAGGTTGTGGAGCACAGAACCCCCCAACGTGATCTTTGATCATGTTGGGTGATTCTGTGCTCCACAACCTCCCTGGGCAACCTGTGCCAGTGTCTCACCACCCTCACTGCAAACAACTTCCTCCTAACATCCACTTTCAATCTTCCCTCTGCCAGTTCAAACCCATCGCCCCTTGTCCTGTCATTATTTACACTTGCAAGTTAGTATTGGGATTATATATTATATTTTGAGAGATGAAGATTTAATTTTTTGTGAAAAAGAAATTAATGTGGGGGGGTTTTTTGTTTTTGTTTTTTTATTTTAGTCTGGATAAGCACAGTCATGTTTTTCATTTCAGGTTGAAAATTCTTAGTTTTCATTTTACACAATGCATTCTTCCAGGGTCATCAAAGTTGCTAGGTCTGACTTACCATTTCTGTATCATTCATTATCTCTATCCCTCTGTCATATCTCCTTTCTAAACCTGCAGTCCAGGTCTTTTCAGTGTCTCCTTACATGGATGTCTAAGTCCTGATCTCTAACCATTGTGGTTACCAGCTTCTCAACTGCTGTTTCTACAATGTCTTTTTTGAGATAGGTTGGTGAGGACAGAACACAGTCTTCCAGGTGAGGGAGTGCTAATACTTTGTGTATTTTCTTTGTTTCTCATTGTATTATCTTTTTTCTTTTCTTTTCTTTTCTTTTCTTTTTTTTTTTTTCTTTTTTTTTTTTTTTGACTCTAATCCATATTGAAGATAGAGGTTCCTGCTTATTCATTTGTGCTTTTTTCATACCACTCTAATGTGAGCATGAAACATTATGAAATGATCTACGTGGCAATGTCCTGGCTGTAAAAATAGTATAGATCAGATTTATCAGAAAAGGGAGCAATAAGCAAACAATGAAGGCGAGGGCACAGGGATTAACTTTCTTATTTACTAGTTTATTTTTGAAGTAGTATTCACAGTTTTATGTGGGTTTTTTTTTCTTTGTTATTTTGTCTTGCACATGATGTTGTGAATTTTTTGTTGACAGCATTGTATTCTGTTATTGACATTACAGACTGCTGACACAGTTCATCTTTTAGGTTACTGTAAATTCTTTCAATGCTAGTATTCAGAGGAAATAAGAGTCTGTTGTCTGTCCTTTTCCCCCCACATTTCAGACAGGTATGTCATCATTGGTAGTCATCACAGTAGTTTGAATGCTTATGGTGGACAAGAATGGGCCAGTAGCACTGCAGCCATCACCGCAGTTGTGCAAGCCTTGATGCTGAAGGTTAAGAGAGGCTGGAGACCTGACCGGACCATTGTCTTCTCTTCATGGGGAGGAACACCATTTGGGAACATTGGCTCATATGAATGGGCAGAGGTAAAACCATGTTAGAAGGGGTCATTGCAATAATTATTACTTCCTTGAAAGCCTGGAAATGATGTGAAATTACCACATAGAAGTTGGTTGACTGGTCTGGGACATCTCTCTACGTTTTGTAATGTTTGTGTACATTCATGTAGTCCAGAGCAAAGGCAGTGAGAATATCTGCAGAGGCAACTCCTGTGGAACACAGTGTGTGTGATAATGAGATGGCAAATTGTTTCCATGGCTGTGAAGGAAGCACCTCAGTGAGCTCCTTCCCCTCCCTAATTCAGCAGAGAACTGTAAATGAGAGCATTGCCAGAGTTTGGGGGGGTATCCTCACAAAACCCTGGGCCCAGGAATAGGTTAGAGGGCTTTTAATTATTTTAGGGGGTTCAACAGTTGCCAATAATTAATTGATAGGCTTAGTGAGGGAAGAACTGAATTGAGAACACACAGAATGAAGAGAACCATACTGTGATTTACATTAATGATGTCAACATGTCAGCGTCCCCGTGGCTAGTGCTGATTCACTTCTTGCATATCTGTACTAAGGAGTTAGGTACAATCTGACACAGACAATTCCTTGTCTATTCCTTCAACAGAATAGAAATCAGCTTATTGGAAGACAATACCTCATCAGGACATTGCTGATCATGTATGGTTACAGTGGATTTCCATTGAAAAAGGAGTAACAGAGAGATTCATGGCTGTTGAATTAAAGCAGTAGATAAAACAAAGAGTTAATTGCTTTTTATCATATGTGGGAAGCAGCTAGCTCTCACTGCAAGTTTCATCCTTCCAATATGATTATTTTTGAAAAACAAGAAGGGGTGAAAAAATCAAATTGAAAAGATCCAGGCTGGAAGCAAAATTTGTTTAGTTCCACTTCAAGTCAGCTTTACATCAGATGTAATTGCGTTACACCCCTTCTGTTCAAAATAAAGAGCCACTTCATGCAAAGAGTAGCTCATTACTGAGAAGGCAAAGGGGATCTGGATCTCTTTTAAAAAGTGATAATAATTGAAACAGTTTATACATACTATTTTTGTAGTCTGAAAAATAATAGAATGGCACACTGGGTACGTTATGCAATTCAAATCTGAATTTGGTCTCTAAAAGTTTGAGTACCTTTAACTGTTGCTAATGATTCCTTTTGAAGTTTGTCTTCTGTCAGGCATGAGTTTAAAAGGCCATCACGTTGTTACACAGTAGGTAATGTTTTCATTTTTGACCTTACAAGTGTAGTCATTTTTAATTCCTCCCAGGCCTGGCAGCGTTTTGTCAAGATGATGTGTGAAATGGAATTATAACTTCTGCTATATAGAGAAACAGCATTAAGATATCCTTTGAAGTTCTCAACAGCATATTGTAAAAGCTAGTAGTAAAGGTATGCATAGAAAATCAGAGAGGACAATAATGTAGGGTGCAGTTTTTCCCTGGAAGAAGCTGAAAGAACATGACAATACTCGATCATAACGATGCACAGTAATGGCCTTTGCTCTGCTTGTGTTGTAGGATCTCAGAGGAGTTCTTCAAAGAAATGTTGTGGCTTACATTAGCCTCCATAATCCAGTCAGAGGCAACTCAACTTTACACCCTGTTGCATCCCCTTCTCTTCAGCAACTGGCAGCAGAGGTTAGAAATAAAATACTTTCTTTCACATTTAATTTGTGTAGTTATATGGTTATCCTCTCGATGGTCTTGGGTTTAGGTAACTGTAGGTGTAGGTTGTTTTCTTTAAGCATATTAACCTCACAAATACACAGTAAATGTTTTTACTAAGTAACCAGGTTCAATTTAATTAAAAAAAAAACTCCAGGGTGTAGTAAGAGGTTGGAAAGTATGACTCTTTTCAACAGCTCATTATACTGAATTTTACCATACTTGCATGCCCTACAGCTTGTTCACCTTTGGACAGCTTTCAAGTGAAGTATTTTTTTTTTATTCTTTAGCAAAAAAGCACATTTTTTTCTTTCCTTGATCTGATCTCTCCAGACTGTTTCCCAGTTTGCACTTAAACCTTTGTATTTGCCAGATGTAACATGCCATAGAGGGAAACTATTACTCTTACTAAAATAAATGCTTTCTAAAGTTACTATGTCAGGTTCAGTGTTCAGCTATACCTTCATAACTAGTCTACAGTCAGAATGTTCTTTAATTACGTTGACATAAGTGCACTCTGGTTTTAAACTAATGACCTTATTGCTCTTTCTGAGTTTGATGAATTTATTAAATTTTAAAATAAACTGGAGATAATATAAGGTAGATACTAAGTCATGAAATCAGTTTCAAGTGGCATGCCTAATGAGCCAGTACAACTACCTGAAGGGAGGTTGGAACGAGGAAGGGGCCAGCCTCTTCTCTTTTATGACAAGGGACAGGACTAGAAGAAACAGTTTCAAGCTGTGCCATGAGAGGTTTAGGCTGGATATTAGGAAATATTTTCTTTACTGAAAGGGTTCTGAAATATTGGAATGGTCTGCTCAGGGCAGTGGTGGAGTCACCATCCCTGGAGGTGTTCAAACGGTCTGTGGATGTGACACTTAAGGACGCGGTTTAGTGTCGACCCTTCAGTGCTGTGGTGAAGGTTGGATTGGACAATCTTGGAGGTCTCTTTCAACCAAATATACTCTCTGATACTGAGTTTGATCTCACTGTCATAGAGGATGCTTTTTAGATGTTTTTTTTCCCCCTAAATTTGCCAAGCTAATACTTGTGAGGTTATTCTGATGTTTCTTTGACTTGCCTCTGAAGCATTCGGTGCTAAACACTGCTCAAAACTATCATCTTGAATTAAATACCATTTAAGACTGATCCTGCTTGGCAGTTGTCCAACTAAGCTAGTAAAATGATAATCATTCAGATTGCTTCTTAGCAGTATTTTAACCATTTCCGTCCAGTCATTAGGTGGTAATTTCCATGTGGGAAAGAGTCTAGTTTGTTCTTTGTAACTATTGTGAAAATTACAATGCAGAATACCTTAGTTTTCAGGTTAAAAACGGCTTCTATTTGTGGAAAATTACTTATATAACACATATATATGAAACTATATAACATATATGTATATGAAANCTACCCAGGTGCAGGACCTTACACTTGGCCTTGTTGAATGTCCTGAGGTTGGCCTGGGCACAGCTCTGCAGCCTGTCCAGGTCCCTCTGGATGGCATCCCTGCCCTCTATCTACTATTTATCTACTGCCTGAGATCTCATGGTCAGTTGAAAAACAGGCTAAGTGTTTGGCTAACTAAGAGACCACAATTTCTTAGACAATTTATGTGAGGGGATTACATCTTCATTTTACTTGCAGGTTTCAAAAGGGAGCTACATAAGCAGTCTGCAAATAATAATTTTATGTTGCTGCCAGTGGGATTCAGTGGGATCCTGGTTGAAACACCAAATTAGAGGAAGAAGCTAATTTAAATATTTGGATTAATGAAGCAAAGAGGAATTCAAACAACTCTGAGACCTTGACATATTTAATTCAAATTTTTTTTTTTTTTATATACCTATGCTAATTAGTGTCCACATTTACAAGAGGCAAATACTGCCACGTTATATTTTTGCCAACTATTATTTTGTAAAGAAAATTATAGTTAATTCACTTGCTCAGTTAGTGAATCACCATTTGTTGGCAGAGTGTGATTGGTAACTTTGGTTTGTTTAATGCTGACATTCATTCTCTGTAAATAAGGCCATTAATTAATTTTTGCAGCATTTCACAAGCATTATGAAACATAAATTATTGCTGTTTTTCTGTTAACTGTATGACTACTGCTGATCAAGCTATAAATATGCTGCTGTTGCTGAACCCAAGAAAACTTCCTGTTCCTTTCTCCTATGGGAAGGAGCCACTTAAAACTATTGAAGAGTGAGCTCAGCATTAAAAACAGCCATACCATGTATTGTTCCTTGCTATTTATCACTATTAGTTTCTATGCATGAAATAAAGGACATAGAATATCTCTACATTTATTGACAGAAAACTTTTTTTTTTTTCTTTTTGAAATGAAACCAAAGAGAAACTTCTGTAGAAGTGCTTGGCATTTAGTATTTCTTGAATTGCTTTTTTTTTAATAAAAATCTCACATTAATGTCAGTATTGATTCTTTTCATCCAACTTCTCAGTGTTTCTCATTTATTTTATTTTACCTTCAGCATTTAGTAATGGATCTGCAAGCCTCATAGATCAGTAGGTTGTAAAGAAGAAAACAACATGAAAATGTTATTTAAATTGCTTGCTGTGTGCCGTATAACAGAAGTGTTATAGCTTCCCTGTGAATTTTCAGTCTTTACTATTATTGCTTTTCATNGATTCTATGATTCTATGTTGTAATTGATCATTGATGTTACTTTCTATATTTCTGTTGAAAATAACAAAAATCTCCAGAGAATCAGAAGTTTAAACTGTGAATTCCTGTCTCAGGAATTCATAATTACATCAAAAGGATGCTGTTAATGCAGACAAGACTGCACTGCCAACTCTATTAAATTGATTAAAATGCCACATCAGTTTGAAAAGCAAAGTTTTGTTCAGTGGTAGGTTTGATTTTGGAGTTGCAGCAGGTACTTTGTATCTGCCAGCAGTGTTTTTATTCTGATAAAAATGTTCCTTTGTCCACTGCTTCACATTTTTTCACTCTTTCTCCAAATTGAGCAGTTTTAACAGATAAATGCTGATTCTGACAGTGAGTAATTATTTCAGCCTACTATTAAAACTGTCTAATATAATAAGCTTTTAAAATTTCTGTCATCAAGTGGACAAGTGTCAAGTATACTTTTTAAAAATCCTGTAAATTTAACAATTTTTTCTTTCATACTTTTGCCATAGGAGGGTGTAATACAGTAGAAAATTTATTTCTACAGGACAGGCTGAGTTGAGGCTGTTCAGTCTGAAGAGGAGAAGGCTCCAAGGAGACCTTATTGTGGCCTTAAGGGGGCCAACAAGAGAGCTGGTGAGGGACTTTTTAGGATGTAGAGTAGTGATAGGACTGGGGGCGAATGGAGCAACACTGGAAGTAGGTAGATTCAGATTGCATGTTAGGAAGTTCTTCACCATGAGGGTGGTGAGGCACTGGAACAGCTGCCCAGGCAGGTGGTGGAGATTCCATCCCTGGAGGTTTTTAAGGCCAGGCTGGATGGGCCTGTGAGTAACCTGATCTAGTGTGAGGTGTCCCTGTCCACTGCAGGGGATTGAAGCTAGATAACTCTTGAGGTCCCTTCTAGCCCTGACAATTCCAGGATTCCATGATTCTAATCTAGGCTACTAGGCAACATGCAAAAATTAATACTAATAAATACTTAAACTTGTTTTATTCTTACGAGTTGGAGCTAGGTTGAGAGGAAAATTTGTTTAAAGTAATTCTAACTCTAAAATTATAAAGGTAGTCTACCAAGTAATAATTATGAACAGAAGGTAATATAATGTTACAGAAAACAGACATGTTTTCTGCATGTGAACTCCATAGTATCATGATCGGGTCCAGAGGAGGCCACCTAGATGCTCAGAGGGCTGCAGCAGCTCTGCTATGAGGACAGGCTGAGAGAGTTGGGGCTCTTCAGCCTGCAGAAGAGAAGGCTACCAGGAGACCTTAGAGTAGCCTTCCAGTATCTGAAGGGGGCTACAGGAAGGCTGGGGAGGGACTATTGACAAGGTCTTGCAATGCCAGGACAAGGGGCAATGGGTTTGAACTGGCAGAGGGGAGGTTGAAAGTGGATGTTAGGAGGAAGTTGTTTGCAGTGAGGGTGGTGAGACACTGGCACAGCTTGCCCAGGGAGGTTGTGGCTGCTCCCTCCCTGGAGGGGTTCAAGGCCAGGGTGGAGGAGGCCTTGAGGGGCCTTGAGTACTAGTGGGAGGGGTGGAACTAGATGATCCTTGAAGTCCCTTCCAACCTTACCATTCTATGATTCTGTGTTTTCAAATTTCTATTATTCATGCTAATTACAACACATCTTATTTGATCTTAGATTCATTATTTTCAGCAAGCTTGTCTCAGGCAGGGTATTGTGGTGTTTGCATTTTGCTTGCTGCATTTGGTCTGCTTATCAAGCTCCGTCATGATAAGATTTTTATTTACAAGTAGCAGCAGTTATTTGCAGTTGTCAAAGTATTTAATTAATTCCAAACAGCACAAAAGTATCATAAATCTTATTTACTGAATAGCTTCAAGAAAGCTTGTAAGACAGCTGCCAGCACAGCTAAAACAGGGGGAGTGAATGTTTAGAATCAAGGATGCTGTGGAACCAATTATATTGCAGTTCTTTGGGGCTCTGGGGAACTGGAGTTAAAAATCATACAAAATCTTTTTTTCTCCCTGTAAGTGAATGGATCATTGTAGTAAAGGAAACACAAAGATGTATTCTGCTTGGTTTGTTGTTTGGGACTTTTTTTTTTTTCTATAAAGGGAATGAGAGTTTAGAATCATAGAATCATAGAATATTAAGGTTGGAAGGAGACCTCAAGGATCATCCAGTTCCAACCCCCTGCCACAGGCAGGGACACCTCCCACTAGCACAGGTCATTCAAGGCCTCGTCCAACCTGGCCTTGAATACCTCCAGGGAGGGAGCAGCCATAACCTCCCTGGGCAACCTGTGCCAGTGTCTCACCACCCTCACTGCAAACAACTTCCTCCTAACATCCACTTTCAATCTCCCCTCTGCCACTTCAAACCCATTGCCCCTTGTCCTGTCATTGCAAGCCCTTGTCAATAGTCCCTCCCCAGCCTTCCTGTAGCCCCCTTCAGATACTGGAAGGCTACTCCAAGGTCTCCTGGAAGCCTTCTCTTCTCCAGGCTGCAGAGCCCCAACGCTCTCAG
>WBNM01022776.1:93149-133157 GCA_013399055.1 Ramphastos sulfuratus | reverse complement strand
TCAGCCATTCCCCACCCAGCCTGGAGTTGTGCTTGGGATTGTGCCTACTCAGGTGCAGGACCTTACACTTGGCCTTGTTGAATGTCATGAGGTTGGCCTGGGCCCACCTCTCCAGCCTGTCCAGGTCCCTCTGGATGGATCCCTGCCCTCTAGCAAGTCGACTGTGCCACACAGCTTGGTGCCATCTGCAAACTTGCTGAGGGTGCACTGATTCCTCTGTACATGTCACTGACAAAGATGTTAAACAGCACTGGTGCCAGCACTGACCCCTGAGGGACGCCACTTGGCACTGTTTTGGGTTTTTTTTTTTGTTTGTTTTGTTTTTCCCTCTTGCTGTTTGCAAAGGAATGAACTGGAAGGACATTTAGCTAATTGCTTTAGCAGCTGAATATGGCAAACCTATGCTGGTGCACGTGAGGTCTTCATCCTGCAGTCCTGGTTGCTTCAGACCTTCACCTCAGAAGATTCAGGTGGCATGACTGAACATTGCTAAAGCTGTATCTCTGCCCTTCTTATCGTGATTACAGCTTTTCAGTTCTACTTTTCAGTGCAGAGTGCCTGAAGCTGTTAGATGAGGTCTGAGGCATCCTACCATCAGGAGACATTTTCTCACATTATCTCTCCCTCATGCTGCTTTTTTGCCTTCTACAAAGGTCAAAAGCTCTCTGGGCAGGACCTGTCCTTATTCCTGCCTGTGAAGAGATGGATACAGGGCCCCAATTCCTACAACTCATTTAAAAATGTTTCTGAGGGCTACTGGAGAGGGCCTGCACTCCACAGCAAAAGGAAGGAGCCTCATAAAAAAACCCTAAAAATTCAAGAAAATGGTGTAAAAGAAGATCCCACAAAGCAGGGAGGTCACTGGAGAGGTTCTGAGTGCAACAGTGGTCCCACTGAGGCATGGTGGTGGTTGACACCAAGGGAGTGCCATGAGTTCATACCATGGTGATGGTATGGAAAACAGGCTCTGTTTGATAATTTTTTTGGATGTGTATGGGTTTGTTTTTTGTTTTGGGGGGGTCTAATCCTGTAGAGTCCCTGAGGAAGATGTTTGGCATCCTCCCTTTTCTCTGCTCTTACTGGAGGGATTCAACATCCTGCAGAGATGGCAAGGGAAATCACAGGATTATTCCCCATGGTGATTATCCTGTGATCTCTCAGGGCTGTATAAATGGGAGCTGATTACAGCTAGAAAAGGAGTAAATTGTGTAATTAGAAAGGGGAAGAGGGGAGGACTTAACCTCTGCCTGAAGGTGCCAGTTTGGAGAGAATAGTGGAAATGAGAACGTTGCACAGCATCTGTGCTGAGACCTGAATGGCACCAGAAAGGGGCATTGCTGACCTTGCCCCTGGCTGCTCCTGCCACTTTGGGCAAGCCCTTCACTCTTCCCCTCTGGAGAAAGAATGAAATATTTCTTTCTGGTTTATCTTTTAGCCATTTTCTTCAGAAAGAAGGTGGATGTCCCTTGTGCACACCCACTTTTCCCCACTCTTGCAGCGTGTTGGGCTTACAAATGGACTGGCTACACTCAGAGGTATCCCTCTGGAATGAAGGCTAGAAGAGAAAAAGCAGGATGGAGTCCTCAGTGGTTCTTTGTTGAGCACAAGGTGACTAAAATCTTTCTGGTCACCCTACATGGAGCAGGAAAGAGGATTTTTCCTGCTCTTCCTCATATTCTTGACCCAGCCTGGCCTGGGCCACAACATGTGTCTGTTCCCATCACAGGCAAAAAATCATGCAGCAGAATTGCTCTCACAGCCATGGTGAGGGAGGCTATTAATGTGAATATTATTCATGCCAGGAAAAATAGCCAATTACCTTCCTATAGAACCACTCTCAGCCCAGCGAGCCAGTAATTGCAACATCTAATATTTGTCACTGAGCTCTGGAAGCACTCAGGGAATAAAACACTGACAAATGGATTTGGACTTAAAAGATGGGAGGGAAATAGAGTTAAGGTAGTAGATATTCAGGAAGTGTCCTGTTTTGCTGCAGGGAATCTATGCCCACCTCATATCTGACAGATGCAAGAACATGGCTTTGTCTTATATCCACTCAATTTTATGTTTTAAAGGTGTGTGACTTTAAAACGTGCATGTTTAATAAACTTAATAGAAAGACAGTATGTAATTTTAGGTGAGGATGCTACCAAAGGAGGTCCCTGTGGTTCCTGATGTTTAAGAAGGTCACCTGTGCCACTGGAAGTGACTGAAGTTAAGTCTTTGCATCTANCATTCTATCATTCTATGATTTCCCAGGTTTACCAGTGAGACAAACAACAAAAGGAAATCCATTCTTCCCTTTCTCCTTTTTCTCCTTGAAGGGACAGGAAGGCAAGACAAAATTCTTTTAAGAGCTGCATGGCATAGCACACTGATTTGCTTGCTCTGCTGGGCTGCATTGAAGCCTGTGCTTCACTCCCTGCCTGTCCCCAGGTGTCCCATGGATGGCATCTGGAGATTTGACAGATTTCCCCAAGATCTATTAAAGCTGTCAGCTACTGAGGCCTCCAGGAACCCACCAACTCTGGGGGACATTCCAAGGCTTGTGAGAGGCACATCTTGGTATCACAAGCTGTCTGGGCATCTTGAGGGTGCTCTCCTTGCCTGCAGATCACAGAATCATAGAATGGGTTAGGTTGGAAGGGACCTCAAAGATCATCTAGTTCCAGTCCCCCTGCCACAGGCAGGGACATGAAAATGTTAAGTCAATGAATCACAGGACTTATTTCATGGAGTTTCCCTTACATAGGCAGGATAATTTAGCTGGGAGACTTCAAAATATGGTAGGTTTGGAATATTGTGAGAAGTCTGTCCTTTAAATCGTTTGGTGAGCACCAGACCTCATTTATCATGTCATCTCTGATCCACTGCACAGAGCAGCCTCGTTTCCTGAGAAACAGCCTGCGCTTCTCTTTCAGGGGGAGGAAAGAAAAAAATATCTGTGCTCAAATTGGTGCTGCTTTGTTTGCTTTTCCACCTTAAACCCCAACAAATACCCTCCAGGATATATCAAGGGGATTGCCTGTTTATTCTGTGAGGGCACAAACATGCTGTCCATCGACAGGGCTTCGGGGTCAGGCATACTCTGAACCCCCAAGTTTGTAAAGTAACACAAAAGGGTACAAACCCATCAACCTGTTCGGAAACACGACAGTAAAAGAGAAGACCTCCGTTTGCACAGCTCTTCGCCCGGCGCGAAGAGTCACCTGCCTGCTCGCTAATTCCTGCTACCAGCTGCCACTGCACCCACGAGGCTCTGCCTGTAGAACCAGTGCCTAACTCGTTTCGTTTAAAGCTCAGCTCCCATCCTTCCACCTTTGTGCGGAGATGGTGCCTGACGGAGCCTGATTCTCGGTACCTAAACAGCACAAGCCGGCCCGAGAGCCGCCGCCTGTCCCGTTACCGGCAGCTGCAGGGAGGCCCCTGCCTACGGCCAGCCAAAGCGTTATCCAGCCTCTTTGGCTCCTCGCTTACACCATTGTTGCCCTTTCTGCCGTACCACTCCACAGAGCACGCATGATGCCTCGTCCCTAGCCTCCCGCACCCCGCAGCGCTCTGTTTGTCAGCCCCCGCGTCCGTCTATGGCGCTCCCCCAGTGGAACCAGGAGTGAGTCGATGGAGCTCGGCGCTCGCTTGGCCACGCCTGCTGCCCTGGCGAAGGGGCTGGCCGGAGCCTGCCCAATGCCTTTCGCGCTTCCAGCGCGCCGCGCGCGAACTGCTACGCGCGCGGGAGGTTGCTGGTCTGGCTTTGCCCATCTCCGTGAGGCGATGGTGAGTGCGGGGCAGGCGGGCGGGGGGCAGCAGGCCGGGGCCGTACCGGGCCTGCTGTGTGGGGCTGTGCGGTGCGCGCGACCTGTGCCTCTCTTCCAGAGGAGAAGCCTTGCTCCCAGCCAGCTGGCCAAGAGGAAGGCGGGCGACGAGGAGGAGGAGTGGCATCCCCCAACGGTGAGCGAAGGGCCCCAGGATGTGGCCGCCTCGGTGGGGCGGCTTCGCCTCGGCGGGGTTGGTTTGGACTCGGCTCCGTGTGCCGTCCCGAGCATCTGCAGCTATGGGCCCCTGCCCTTGGGGGTGCGGGGTGGCGGCGACGGACCCACCGCTGCCCTGGTGCCTCATTGGAGGCTCTTCTTGTCTCGTTCTTCTGGGGACTGAGGATCAAGCCCCAGGTTTATGCTCTTTTAAGCAGCTGGAAGAAAGCTTGTGCCTGGGCACCTAGTCGGCAGGAACATCGTCTTTGTATAGATGATGCTTTGTGGAAAAAACTATCCCTGGAAGAGCTTCCAAGTGTTTTATGAGATCTGGTAATTAGAAATAGGTAGATTTTAACGACAAAACAGAAAGTTATGATGCTGTTCCGGTGTCATGTGTCAGAGTCTCAGCTAACGCTTTCTGTGTCAGATTTCTTCTGTGCCAGCAGGTGATTAAAACCATCTCCCAGTCTGGACAGGGCTGTGCTGAATCAGGAAACGGATGCTTGTTTATCTGCATGGCTTTCTAAGTGTATAAAATTATAATTCAGTGTGAGGCCTTTTACCTGTGTCATGACAGGTGCCGTGGGAGCCTCTGGAGGCTTCTCTGTCGTTTGTTGCATGCTATTGACACATCTTTTTTTTGCCTTATGCCTTTCTTTTNGGGGGGGTGCAGGGAACTCCCAAACCATGACAGGAGGGGAAGCACAAATCTTAGTATAGGCTAGCCTGTTCTTTTACAGATTGGAAGGTGATGGTTGTTTTTGTAAGTAGAAAATTTTAACCCTCGTGCAGGTTAAACTTTAGGGCATGGTGACCTTGGTGGTGTTGCTGGCGCTGGTCTTTGGCTGTGGGGGTGAGTAATGCTTGTGTCTATTCAGTGATACTCAGCTAGCTGGGTAGATTGTTTGTGTGGTTAGGTGCTTACTGAGTGTGACAGGGATTCATGTATCTGCTGGTCTCACCAGCTGCCCCTGAGTTGTTTTGATTGTTTTTTTTCAGAGCCGGAAGAGACAGAAGCCTGTCAGTGAGACAGAGAGTGGAGAATGTTACAGGTCGCCTTTCCGGAAACCCCTGGCTCAGTTGACCAACAGACCTCAATGCCTGGATAGCACTCAACATGTAAGTGGGTGTTACTGCTGGCACACCATAGCAGGTGGATTGCATATGGAGCTCATTCATCAAGGGAGTTCAAATGCTTCTACATTTAATGAGAGGTATTATGAAAGTGCCACACGCGTAGTCTTTAGAAGATGTGTTTTGCTAGCACCAGTCATTAAGTGTTTAAGAGATAGTGAGAATACTTTCTATAATGGGTTTTACATGAAGAACAGTGCCCAGGAACATGGGTAGCTTCCACACATGTGGCTTGAGTGCTGTCTGCTTTCCCAGTTCTTTCTGGCCTTGCACTGCTGGAGATTGGGTGTGGGACTGGCTGGGTGCTCACTTATCCAGTATGGGAGTTCCTGCAATTGTAACCCATCTCCTTTATAGGAAGCAAATTGCCTGACTGAATTACCAAGTCAGGGGAAGCAATAGCGTTTAAAGAAGTGAATAATGCCAGTGGATTTAAGAAGATGTGAGTTATGAAAAATCAATTTCACACATTAGAAAACCCAAAGGAAAATATTTTTGAAAAGCAGAGCTGGTGGGGCAAATTGTGCAGATTGGTTACTTTCTTCCTTTGGGATATTTTTGAAAATAGTCTGAAGCTTGACTAGATTCAGTAGAAAGAGTCTCAGCATGTAGCAAAATTGAGTTCCCAAAAAACATCCTGGGCTTGCTTTCTTGAGCAATCTTTGATTTCAGACTTCTTAAGCTTGTTTTCTTTCTGAATTCTTAGGAGGCTTTTATCCGCAGCATTTTGTCCAAACCCTTCAAAGTCCCCATTCCAAATTATAAAGGTAAGATGAGGAGGCTTAAGGATTGTTTGTGTTGACTGACTTGGGTAAAATAGATGATGTTCAAGCCTGTCAAATAGATCTGTGAGGATTATTGTGTTGTGGTTTGGTTTTTTTTTTTTTTTCCCCCATATGTTCCAGAAGTCCTGACTTAGTTTTGAAAGAAAAATGCTGGCACATTAGCAAAGTCTTCATATTTCTTACTAGTGTTTAGTTGGGATAATCTTACATCTCAAGATTGGGTTTTGTGTTTTTACTGCTATGTGTTTGATGTAGTGCCAGAAGACTGTACACTCTGCTGCAAATACAAAAGCAAGATGAGTTCCAAGCAATGAAGGTTTACCATCTAAATGACATTAAAAGACAGAAGGCTTGAAAAAGATAGCATGTGCCAGTTTTCTTTCTACTTGGCTTGGTGTGTTCAGTCTCAAGGTGATCTTCAAAGGAAGACAGTTTTGAAGTTCAAAGCCTCAGCTGGTTTGAATCAGTGAAGCACAAGATTTCATAAACAAATGGGCCTGTTCCTGTTCTATTTTTCCCCTTTACCCTCCAGCTGAAAAATTCAAGTGCAGATTAGCCAGTTTCACTCAAACTTTAAAATTAAGTCTGTAAGCAGACTCTGACTATGAAATGAGAAGCCTCAAATCAGTTTAATAAAGTTAGGTTGTAGGAAGGCAGATCTGTCAGGAGACAGAAACAGAACTGTAACTGAGGAAGCTGCTTTATGTGGCTGCTACCTTCCTCTCCTAATTGGGAGATGAGGTTGTTTAATGTGCTCTTCTCTTGGTGTGTGTGCACTATTGCCTCAGCTTGTGATACACTATGGTTTTGCCAGGAGCTTTAGCAAGCAGTGAGCAAACTGCCCTTACGTGAATCTTTCCCAAGTAGAATCAACCCTGGGAGCACAATTGTCTGAGTTTTGGTGGGGAAAGTGTGTGCTCTTTTTATGTTCATCCCCATTCCAAAACTGAGACATCAAAGTATAACACTAGGGAAAGGAACTCATGCTTGGTTTCTACTTTTCACAGAAACTGGCTCCAAGGTCAAACATCTTCTATTGCACAGCACAGAGAAAATAATACCCTAGAGTAGGTAATCGCAGTATGGTGCTAATTATGATACTGTAAAACTTCATCACTATTAAAGATCAATTCCTGACCTTGCATAAAAGACACAACTCTGGCTAAGTCTGAGGTAGGTGATCCAAAAAGAGGATTTGACTCAGTATATAGTATGTACGTGGGAATGTACTTCTTGAGCTGTGGAAGTGTACATTTTGGAATCCTGCTTGTCTTTCAGAAAAACAGAACAGCAGCCTTTGGGTACTAGGAGTAGCTCTGATGACCAGAGATAGCTAAGGCAGACATTGTGACTGTTTATAGTTGGATGCCTTTGAAATGGATCTGGGATGAAGCCATCACTCACCTTGCAGGGCAGCTTCTGCTGTTGCATACCAGCATATAAGGCATCTGCTGCACCCAATCCTTGCCCATTTTGTTGTGCCCATTTTGGTGCACCCAGTGTGGCAGGCAGTGCCATTGGTCCATCACTGCCTCTACACCTTTACTGTATTTTATTCTGCTGCAGGGCTACCTGCTGTGCTGGCAGAGTGCTGTCAAACAACTGCCCTGTGTGGGTTTGCTGTCTGTGTGGGTTGTGCCTGCATTCCACTCCAGCACCCAATTAATTCAATGTTCCTAAATGTAATCAGGCCCTTCTGTGTCACTCTGCTTTCTTCCAGCAATGAGTTGTTCTTTGAGTTGAGCCTTTGTTTGCTTTCAGGGCCACTGGGCTTACGTGCGCTGGGTATCAAACGGGCAGGGCTGAGGAGTCCTCTCCATGACCCTTTTGAGGAAGGAGCTCTGGTTCTGTATGAGCCCCCACTGCTGAGTGCCCATGACCAGCTGAAAACAGACAAGTGAGTCATCACCTGGCACAAATTCCTCAGCTCTGACCTCCATGTACATGTAGGTTTATGTGCTTTCTTCCCAAGTGTGAGCTGGGGTCTGGATACCAAAAGAAGTTTGGTTCAAATGTTCTGCCTCTGAATTCTTTTGGGTATGGTAACAATTAAAGGATTGTACCCACGCCAAATCATTTGTGTTCTTCCACAGGCTGTTTCATCTCCCACTCATTAAAAATTTAAGCCTGTTGCAGGGAACCAGAATGCACACATGGAGAAGCTGTTTAGAAAATCTTATGACTTAGTTGTTGGGAAACATCAGCATCTAGGGACAAGCAAAGGGAGATGACTGACAGTCAAATGTTAGGCTGCCTAATGTTTTTTATTCTGCAGTAGTTCCTTTTGTGCTGTAATAACTTCAAAGGCTGTCAGCTGGTTCTTCATGGACAGAGGTGAAGGTTCCTCTCTCCAGTAATGTAGTTATAATATTGTTATTGAAACAAGGAAGATAATTATTACTTTTTAATTGTGCCTCTGAACTACCTTCTGCCCTTATTTTAACCGTAGCCCAAATATGTGGTTTCACTGGTGTTTTACATTGTAGATCAGGTTCTTGTGACTTCATTCTCAAAACTGAATTAATCCATATTTCACTTTTTCATTGGCAGTTCCTTCCCTCATGCCATTGGAAGTTCCTCAGTATAGCAGTGAGACTTGAAAAAAACCCAAAACCCTGAACATGTGCTGTGCTGAGTTCATTAATCACACTGTCTTCTTCCTTGACTGCCTCCTGCAGGGACAAAGCACCTGTTCATGTTGTGGTGGATCCTGTTCTCAGCCGTGTTTTACGGCCTCATCAGAGAGAAGTAAGTTTTCCATTGGGACCTGAGGGTATGGCTGGAGGACTTGATGCATTTCAAAAAGCTGCAGTTCCTCTTCTGGAATTGCTAGCCACCAACTGTGAGGTCTGCATAGACCTCACAGGCTTAACAGCCTGTGACAGCCTGACAGACTCTTGTCTGTTGCAAATGCAAAGAGAAGCATTTGTTTTAACCATCCTCTTAGAGGCCTGAGTGCTGCCAGTATTCTCTGTCCTGTATTAGGCAAGGTGATGTGCTAGGAGTAATATAATTGCTGTGTTTGTCCTTAAAGTTCTTGTGGGTAAGAACTTTATTTTCTCTTGCCTCTGATCTAGCAGGATCAGAGCACTCCCAGCCTGAACACCATGCTGCCTGATGTGCAGGTGTCTCTGTGGGGTTGTAGGTCAGGTCTTCTGATAGTGGAGACTGGGTGTTTCTGTGACAATTACACACTGATTGCACAGGTCTATAAAAAGCACATTGGCTGACTTTTGTGTCATTGACACCTTAGGAGAAGACCAGAGTCTGCAGGGAGATGGGATTTTGTGGAGTCAGGGCTGAAAGTCCAGCCTTTACTTATCTTGAACTATGGAGCTGTAGCTCTGCTGAGTGAAACTCCCTATAGAAGGTGATGGATGCGATTGCTCTAAGTTATATTGCAGCCCAGTCTTTAGCTGGGTAGGGCAGGCTGTGCACCACTGTGTTCTGCTGATCAGCAGAATTAATTTGACCCACTGTATCTGAGCTGGGAAATACTGAAGCTTTTCTTTCTGCTAATGTGGTCCTCAGTAGAGTGTAGAGTAGATGCTTTTTTTCACTGCGTGTCATTTGGATGTTACCCTTTGTAGATGTAAGCTGTCCATGGCCCATGTGGACTTGGAATTTGCCAGTGGAGAGTGCCAAAAACCATTTTATGTCATAAATACGCACAACATCACAATATCAAAGCAATGGGTACTAATCTCCAAATACCTAATGCAGTTATCTGGACAGTTTGAAGTTCATCACAGATGTAGTGTATTATCATTTAAGCCTAGAGGCAGCAGAGATGGAAGCTGTGATTGCTGATCTTGCAGGCTAAGCAGGTCAAGCTGGATGTGTCCCTGCATGGGAGATCTTCAAATGGCTCTGAAAGCGCTGTAGGCTGCTTCTAGCTTGTGCTTTTATCTCCGAGTTGGTACTGAACCTGTGACCCAGTGTAATGCTTGTCTCTGGATGCATAGCTGGAGGCACTCTAGTTTTAGGTTAAGATACTGCCTGGTGGTGCTCTTGTCAAGTAATGATAGTTATGTTCATGTCCTAGGCACGCTCTCTTTTTTTGACAGCTAAGTATCTCTGATAAAGCAGTTTCTGTTCTGGTCTGCCTAATAAGTCTTTGCCTGCTAAGATTCCTGTGCTGCTTTATTCAGGTGGTGCTCCTAGACTGTTGTACAGCTTCATTCTTTGTCATATTTTTTGTCCATTTGCTGGGAGAATACCCAACTGGATCTCCTGCCAAATGCACAATTTTTTTCAGTAATCTGCTTTGCTCATGTGGCTTAAATAAACCTTGTTGGCTTGTTGTTGAGGGCCTGAGAAAGAGGAAAAAAAAGGACGTGGAAGTTCAAGTGAAGGTGCCTCCTCATCCTAGTGGAGCACAGGGTGGGTGAATCTGTCCAGGTGTGTTTGGGTTGTGTCCCTCACTCCCTGCTCCATTGACACCACGCAGGGAGCTTGTACGTTCCCAGCACAAGGCCCTGGTTCTCTCTGACTCTATCATCACATGATAGAGGAACATTTTATGGTGTCTCTCTTTTTTTTCAATCTATCTTGGTAATGCGTCAGAGCCTTCTTCCACCATGTGATAGAGGCTATAACCTCAGCTCTGTGTCCTCTCTGAAGCTAAATATGCTTTGAACTTTGAGTCCCCAGGTGAGTCATTGTACTCCTAGGCAGAAGCAGTGAGGGAATGCTGAGGGTGCTCTGGGAGTGAATCAGGCAGCAGAAACAACTCTGCTCAGTCTATAATTCCATGTTTTTAAAACTATCTAATTGTGTGTTGTTAAGATGATTAACCTCTTTGTGATTGATACAAGTTAACTGATGGCCTGGGTCTATCTAATGCAGATTTTTTCTGGGAATTCATGCCAGGAAACTCGTTACAATTATGCAGTATGTAGTAAGATTTCAGACATTTTACTGGAGCCTGGCACCAGTAATTCTGTTCAAACCAGATGTGGCTGCATTTTAGCTGTGTCTCGGGTGATTTCCCTCTGTCTCATTAGAATACTACATGTCCCCAGAGATGTGCTACACAGATTTCCTGTTTGTTGTAGTATCTGTCCTGTGCATTGTGGTAATGAAGCTGTAATGAAGTTGTCATCCTGTTGATGTCCCTTTCCTGCTTTTGAGAGAACAATTTTTTGGCAGGGAGTAAAATTCCTCTGGGAATGCGTGACGAGCCGGCGGATTCCCGGGAGCCATGGCTGTATCATGGCAGATGAAATGGGGCTGGGCAAAACCCTGCAGTGCATCACGCTCATGTGGACTCTTCTTCGGCAAAGTCCAGACTGCAAGCCTGAAATCGAGAAAGCCATGGTGGTGTCTCCCTCCAGCCTGGTGAGAAACTGGTACAATGAAGTAGAGAAATGGCTGGGGGGAAGAATCCAGCCACTGGCCATTGATGGAGGCTCCAAAGAAGAGATTGACCGTAAACTAGGTACAGAAATATTTGCAAACTGTGTGGTTGTTTGGCTTAGGTCAAAGTCTTGCATTGGAGGAAGCGTGTAGTGGCCGATAAGAATATCTCTGGGCTGTCATTAGAATTCTGGAGCCTGATGAAAATCTTCCCCTAATATGATTAGATCAGGCCTTTGCATGTTTGGTAATGGCTGATCTTTTGGAATGATTCTGGTCCAGTCATGTGCTTAAATTAGGGCAATCGCAGCAGTGCCTCTTCTTTGCTCCAGTCAGAAGCCAGGGGAGGAGCTGGGAGTGGATCAGAAGTGGGAACAGTTTTGAGGAAAGGAGCATGAATACACATGGGTGGGAGGGATGCCACAGAGTAATTGAAACAGAAGTTTTCTTAGATTTTTAGGGCAAAAAGTTTGACTACAGAGCTGCTCTTAGTTTTCCTCATCCTCTTTTTCCTTTCTTCCCTTTCCATCTGCAGTTGGCTTTATGAACCAGCGTGGCCTGCGAGTGCCTTCACCCATCCTGATCATCTCCTATGAGACCTTCCGACTCCATGCTGAAGCATTACAGAAGGGTAGTGTTGGGCTTGTCATCTGTGATGAGGTACAGGAGAGTCTTTAAGGAAAATCTCTTCCTGATATTTTCTTGAGATCTGGGCAAAACCAGCTCTGCTTTCATAGGAGGGAAGGCATGGTTTAGCTGTGGATGGGACCCATTCTGGTGTTTGAGAGTGCCTGGTAACTGGGCTATCCACACTTAGCGAGCTTCAACAAAAGAGAGTGTTTTCATGATCTGAGATACAAAGAAACTCCATGTAGTGGTAACTGTGATCACCTCGTGGGTTCCTAGCAAGCTGGCGACACCTACTAGGTCTCTTTCAATATGAAACATGTAGCAAAAAGGAAGTCTGCTGCCTATCTGACTCTGAAAGAGGCTCTGTCAGGCTGGTAATGTAGCTCACTCCTCTCGTTTGCTCAGGCTGGTAATGTAGCTCACTCCTCTCGTTTGCTCTTCACTCTATCTTTGCTAAAGTGAGAAGTATTTTTTTTTTTTTGTGGCCTGGCTTCATATTCTCAGTAATTTTTAACTTGATTGTTTTGAGCAACAGATTGAACTGAAGACTAAATGATTCTATAATTCAGCATGCTCTTTTGTGTAGTGTTGGCTTCTGTCAGCCAGTTTATCTGACCTTCTTACTCTGTGCTGTGGAGAAGTTTGAAGGGCACTCCCATGGCAGGACTCTCTTCCTTTCTCTCTAATCACCTGCTTGGGACAGAGGTAGGAGAGGTAGGTGAGGAGTTACCTCATTTTTCAAGAGGGGGCAGACCTAGCTTCACTCCCTGCCTACTGACTGATGGACATAGCCTTGCCAAGCCTGTGTTGTCAGGCTCTGCTTTTACATGACTGAAATTGAGTTATTTTTTCATTTAGCGTTCCCTGTTTGTGGTTATAGATTGCAAGAGCCAGAGGTGCTCTGAAGGACAAAAATAAAACAAGTGCCCTCTGCTTCCTTGAAACGATCAAGCTGGAGGCCTCAGCTGCTGCTAGGGGTGTCCTCTGCTGCCATGTAGAGGATTTCTTAAATAGCAGTGCCGCCTCGTGGTTTGGGTTGGCATTTGCCGGAGCAGTGCTGAGGGGAGCTTAAAGAGATTGAGCGTCCTTACAAGTGTAGCTCCCATCCACCGAGTCCATGACTCCCCACACTCGTAGTACCTCAGGAATGGGACCAGCAGCTGGGGATGCTGGGAATGCAGATCCTTAGCTGTGTGTCTTCCCTATGTTCCCAGTAAATACTCAGCTCTGCAGTGCTCTGGCACTTGTAGAAAGCATCTTATCAGTTGTGCTTTGTCCTACTCCATGGCACTCAGATGCTAATAAAGTGGCTTTCCCCAGGAATGGGGCCTATATTCAGATCAGCCCTGTAAAGAGATTCTATACCTCTTTGATTAGTGTGCAAAGGCATGGCAAGCCTGAATATAGGCTTGTGATACTGACCTTGGGTGATGCAATGTTACTGGTCAGGAGTCCAGTGCCTAGTTTTGGTAGCTGAAAATGACCCTGTCTTTGAAGAAAAAACAGTTCTTATACCATGTGGAGGTTGTAATTTTCATGGTAGACTCTCTTGGGTGAGACTTGATTTTCCTGGTCTGGGAAGCCTGTGATATAATGTTTGCTCACAGAATGGCTTCAGGTTTCCCATCAGTTTCTTACCTTTGAAAGAAGTCTTTTGCAACACATACAACACTTAGCCCATGCCCAGTATTGTGTTCAGTTTTGGGCACCACAATACAAGAGAGATGTGGAGGTGCTGGAGCAGGTCCAGAGGAGGGCAACAAAATTGGGGAAGGGCCTAGAGAATAGATCTTATGACAAGTGACTAAGGGAGCTGGGCATGGTTAGTCTGAGGAAGAGGAGGCTGAGGAGAGACCACGTTGCTGTCTACAGCTACCTGAAGGGACCTTGTGGAGAGGCTGCTGCTGGTCTCTTCTCACAGGTAATTGGAGACAGAACAAGGGGGAATGGCCTCAAGCTGAGGCTGGGGAGGTTTAGATTGGACATTAGGAAAAAGTTTTTCACAGAGTGGTCAGGGACTTGAATGAGCTGCCCAGGGAGGCAGTGGAGTCACCCACCCTGGATGTGTTTAAGGGTCGTTTGGATGTGGTGCTTGGGGCTATGGTTTAAGGTGAATCTTGCAGAGTAGGGTTCTAGGTTGGACTTGGTGATCCTGAGGGGCTTTGCCAACCTGCATGTTTCTGTAATTCTGTGAAGTGGTGAGCTGCCTTGTGGGAGATACAGCATGTTGGTGTTGATGAGGATCTCCAAGCTGCCTTTTGTTTATTTTCCCCAAAGGGGCATAGACTGAAGAACTCTGAAAACCAAACCTACCAGGCTCTCAACAGCTTAAATACACCTCGCCGAGTCCTTATCTCAGGCACTCCCATTCAGAACGACCTGCTCGAATATTTCAGCCTGGTGCACTTTGTCAACTCGGGCATCCTAGGTAAGAGGTGAATGTGTGAGAATTATGAGGGAGGAGAAAGTGACTGGCAAGGCCTTCCCTAGCTGCCAGTGCCAACAGAAGCAGCAGTCAAGACATTAGTGAGAAGAAAGGTCATGTACAGGTTGGAGACTTACTCTCCTTCAGTTTTTATCGAGAAAGTCTAGATCAAGATCTTCTGTTCTAAAGTCTGTGTATTTTCAGAGCTCTCCTTCAAGGAAATGGTAAAGTACAGCAGTCTAACAGGTATTTTGGGATGGGGATTAATGAGGGTAAAATGAATATAAGACCCTGAGTACTATATGGCTGATCTTGTGTAGCTCTACTAGTCAGCCAGGATGTCCACCTAGGCTAGGAGTTTCTCTGACAATAAGACCTTGGAGAGTCTGCAGGAGTTGCTGACCAGGGAGAGCCAGTTAGTAATGTACTTCCCACTGCACTCCTAGGCTGTAGCGAATTCAGAATGATTTGCCAGGAATGATGTCTTTGTAAGAAAGCTCTGTAGAGAAGAGGGTTTGGCATGACACGCTCTGTGTTGAGTACAGAGGCAGCCTGTGAGACAGTTTTTTCCCTGCTCTCTCTCATGTACCCATCTGAAACAGGAGACTGAAGTGACTGCAGTTTGGAATGCTGTACCTTGTGGCAGAATTAGGCAACAGAGCCCCAATTTCTGTCAGTCTGCTATCCAGCTTTCACATAATCTGAGAGAAAGCTGTGGATGATGTCCAGCATTTGACATTAAGACTGCTCTTACTTTTTAAGGCAAAGGAAGACAGTGAATATGGCGCTGGCTTCCTCTGAGATAGAAAAGAATCTGGATGAGAGATCAGTACGAGTTTTCAAAATCAAACACCCTCTGCAATTGCAAGTAGTGGACTCTGATTCCTGTTTTGTTTATGTATGCAAGATCTATTTTTATTTAAAAAATAAATTAGCATTGCATCCTCTCCTGCATCACTGGGTTGGAAGCAGGTCTACTGTTTTCCTGTGTGGAGCAGCTTGTCTTTGTCAAGAGAGGTCTTTTTTTTTTTTTTTTTTCTATCAAAGAATGAAAATACACAATCTGTAAATCATTTCCTTGTTGCTGTAACTTGTCACCCATGCTTGTCTCAAGATTGTTTAGCATCCAGTCCAAGAGGCTTCTCATTAATTCTAGTGCATGCACAACTCTAGTTAAACATCATTCATCAGATTCTTAGTCTTACAAGCAGCGTTTGGACTGTACGTTTTCCTGTTCAGCTGTTCTGCCCCCAGGATTTCTCAAGGAAAGGATGTGATAAGTGGGGTAGATGTTCTGCAGCTGCTTTAATGTGCCTATTTTGGGTAGTTATTACAAGGAGCTAATGTGTTTTTTTCTTTTCCTGCTCCCCTTGACCTGTAATTTGGGTAAGACTCGTCCCTGTGCACAACCAGCTCTGAGATGATGTTAATGCTGTAACTACTACCAGCAAAGCTGCACATATGCAGTAGTAATTTTTCCCACTTTCAGCCTATGACCAGTAATAAGCAACTGATTACAGGTAATTTTGGATGAGGCACACAATGCCTGTGCTGTTGTTTGCAAGGACAAAATCTGGGAGTAAAAGTGCAGTTGGAATATAATCAAAAGCAGTACCTGGCTGACTGGACTCAAGTTTAACTAAAATTGTATGACCTTTGGCAGTGTATTGTGGTTGAAGTACAGAATGATTTTCTGCTGTAGATTTGCCTGCCTTGTTTGAATCTTTCCTGGCTAGAAAGAAAAACAAATCATACCAATGGGGAGTGAGAGTTTGTTTTATCTGCTGGGCCCCATGCTTGTGATGTGATAACTGGGGCTGTGTGGTACTGATTAGAGGTTATTTGGTAGTAGTTGTCACCTTTTTTTGCTTCTGCTTTGTACAGGAACTGCACAGGAATTTAAAAGACATTTTGAAATTCCCATCTTGAAAGGCAGAGATGCAGATGCAAGTGAAGCTGAGCGACACAAAGGAGAAGAGAGGCTTAAAGAGCTGATCAGCATTGTGAACAGGTGAACTTCATCCCTCTTCTCTTTGCAGAGCTTTTGCATAATCCCTTGGTGAACACTGCTATCTTTCCAAATTACAGTTGTAGCTGTAATGAATTCTCTTGCCACTTACGTCTTTTCATCAAGTGATTGTGCAAGTATTTATTGCCTGAGATACCTACATCTCATGCAGCTTTAGGCTGAAAGATAGCACAGTTCTTTGCTGAAGTCACCCCCAAGCAAATGTACTCAGGTACTGAATCATGATTTGTCTCTTCTGTTTCTGTTTTCTCTTAGGATCTGAATAGTCAGGCAGCATCCTTTTGTTTGTGTCAATGTAATTATGGTGTAAACTGGGTCAGACTTGAGAGGCATCCAGCCCAGATGTTGAGTGGCAGACAGAGTATAAGGAATGTCACTCAGTTCTGCTGTTGATTGCACAAGCCACAAGACTCCAGCTTATACTTTTATTGCTGTGTCTGCTCTGTAGAGCTAACGAGATTAGACTGCTAGTGTCAGAGATGTCACTTGATCCTCAAGAAGCAGCTCTATAAGACAAAATACTGTCCTGTTTCTTTTTGGTTGATTTTTGGTGTTTCTTTAAACCTGGTTTCTTTTCCTCTCATGAATACAACCAGTTTATCCACATCTGCTGGCAGGTGCTTGTCCCTGTCTAAGAGCTCTGAATAGAGACTTTTGAATTCTCAGCATTGCTTGTATCTTCATTTCTTTAGTTTGTTTTTTTTTTAATCTGAGGTTTTGCAAGCATCACAAATAAAATCCTGCAGTTCATAGTCATGATAAATTCAATTTCACACTGAGTGCAGCCTCTCTACAGAGACAGCCCTGACCTTGACTCAGGTTGGCTTGCAGTAGCCTAAGAGAAAGGACAAGTTGAGAAGAGCTTATTGCTTCTTGAGATGCATTCATTTATTTTTCTAGTTGATGGAAAAGAGGTGTAAAAGTGTGTTCAGGCATGCTTGTGCCTGGCTATGTTGACTTTTTTGTCCTTTATTGTGTAATAATTGTGATGCAGAATTAGGGAAGATGAAACACTTAAGTGGTAACAGATAAATCAATTGAATTTGTTGGAAATTTTAAATGGGACAGTGATGCAAAGACATGTGGAATCATAGGTGTAAGGCTGGAAGGGCCCTGGAGAAGGTGTCCAAACCACCTTAATGTCTTAAGATAGCAGATGTTAGATCTGAAGCATACCCTACTTAACCCACCCTCCACAGCACTGAAGACCTTACAGATTTCCCAGGACACCTTTTCCAGGGCATCACTGTCTTTGCAGTTAGAAAATGCTCTTAATGTGTAACACAAATCTTCCTTACTTCAGCTTAAGCCTGTTACTTTTCATCCTACTGCTTATGGGTTTGGAGACCAGATGATGCCTTTCTTTAACAGCCTTTGACAGATTTTGGGGCTGTCATAATATCCCTGCTGTTTTTCTTCTGTAGGTTTCATAACATATTTTTGATGTTTCCTGGCAGAACTGGGTTTCTGCACCTCTTTCTCATTCTAATTGCTCAGTTCAGTGCTTTCTCTTGTCCATTCCACCTTTTCTGAAGTGTGGAAGAGCTGCCCCATGGGGAATTTCTAGAGCCCCAAAGGATATGCCCTTTGATGAAATCTTGGGCCAGACAATGATCCGACCTTGACTGAGGATGGAGACTAAACTATTTAATGGGTTGCTGCCTGCTTGTACTTTGAGTTGTGTCCATAGTGTGGTTAAATCCTGTCCTTGTTGGCTGTCCATGCTACTTTTTGAGAATCATAGAATGGTTTAGGTTGGAAGGCACCTCAAAGATCATGTAGTTCCAACCCTTGGCTGTAGGCAGGGACACCTCCCACTAGAACAGGGCACTCAAGGCCTCATCCAACCTAGTCTTGAACACTTCCAGGGAGGGAGCCTCCACAGTGTCTCTGGGCAACCTGTGCCAGTGTTTCACCACCCTCACTGCAAAGAACTTCCTAACATCTAGTTTAAATCTCTCTCTACCAGTTTAAATCCGTTACTCCTCATCCTGTCATTACAAGACCTTGTAAATAGTCCCTTCCCAGCCTTCCTGTAGTCCCTCTTCAGATACTGGAAGGTTATTATAAGATCTCCTGGAAGCCTTCTTTTCTCCAGGCTGCAGAGCCCCAACTCTAATAGTCCGTCCTCATACCAGAGCTGCTCCAGCCCTCAGCATCTTCATGGCCTCCTCTGGACTCGATCCAACAGTTTGATGGTAGTCTAAAGAAGAGCTGAGTTTCTCTCCTGAGGCACAGGGCTCTGTTAGGTGGAGTTATGCCTGATCCCTCCAAATCTCATGAACCAAATTAGGAAGCCTGACAGAGACAGTGGGCTGTATTGGGCTGGAACCTCTTAGCATGGCTTTGAATGGCCTTTACTATGTGTTAGAATGGCCTTTACTATGTGTTGAAAGGTCACAGACTTTGGGAGATAAGTTATCAAAGGGACTTTGTGTTCAGCTTGTGAGGAGGAGCAACAGTGATATAACAGGGGTTTGATGTCATCCAAGCATCTGAATGTAATTTCCCTCCCTGCAGGTGTTTAATCCGCAGAACTTCAGACATCCTTTCCAAATACCTGCCGGTGAAGATTGAGCAGGTGGTCTGCTGCAGGTACCAGAAAGCACATACACTGCTTGGGAAATGGTAGCAACAACAGGAAGGATTGACAAGTTGCAGAAAGCCCTTCAATGCTTATGATAACTGCTTCCCTCTAGAACTGAATTGTAGCCATTGGGGATAGGTTGCTTTCCCTCCTGAAGCAGGGATGGACAACCCACAAGTGGTGGTTTTGGCAGCCAGCTGGTGTGCTTTGGGCAGCTGTGTACAGCAGAACTCTGGTCCATGATAGAAGCTTCTATCCAGCTTTGGACTGAGAGATTAATACTCTACTATCAGCCTTGGGGGCAGTTCTAGGCTGTGTTGTAGCAAAAGAAAAAGGTGTGTAGATGGAGGAGGAAGGATGGATGGGGTCAGTTCGAGTGCAGAGTTAGACTGCAGAGCTTTTGTTAATGTTTCAGACTGACACCTCTGCAGGCTGAGCTGTACAAGAACTTCCTGAAGCAAGCCAAGCCAGCAGAGGAACTGAAGGAGGGCAAAATCAGTGTATCCTCTCTCTCTTCCATCACTTCCTTGAAGAAGCTCTGCAATCGTGAGTTGTTCCACTCCTGCAATGTGTTTGGGTTTTGCGCTGTTGAGGGGGATTGTTTGGATCTCTGTTGTGCACTCCACAGTCTCTGAATTCTGTTCATTCTCCAGACCCTGCTCTTATCCATGATAAGTGTGTGGAAGAGGAAGAAGGTTTTATGGGAGCCCTGGACTTGTTCCCTGCTGGCTACAGCACTAAATCTGTGGAGCCCCAGCTTTCAGGTACTGTGGAACTCAAGAGCACCAATATAGTGTTAAATGTGAGGAGCCATGAGATGATAGTTAGCATTTTATCAAATGCTCCTCCAAGGGCTGGAATTTGGGAACTTCTGCTCTAACTTTCTTCTTTCTTTTTATCCAGGAAAGATGCTGGTTCTGGACTACATTCTTGCTGTTACAAAAAGCACCAGTAATGACAAGGTGGTTTTAGTGTCTAACTACACTCAGACACTAGACCTATTTGAAAAGCTCTGCAGGAACAGGAGGTTTGTCTTTAGGCTTCATTTGTTTAATCCTGTACTTGGAGCCTACACTGTAAAAGAACCTGGCTATTTTTAAAGTTCCAGTCAGCAGGAACTTAGGATCTGGCTTTGACCTCACATGTCCCTGAATTGGAGCTAATGTGGCTTGTACTGTGGCGACTGGGGTCACTCAGCTGAAAAGCTCTGGCCCTCTGCAAAATCTTCAAAAGCCCAGGGTTTTGTTACGCNAACAGGTTGCCCAAGGAGGTTGTGGCTGCTCCCTCCCTGGAGGTGTTCAAGGCCAGGTTGGACGAAGCCTTGAGTAACCTTCACTAGTAGGAGGTGTCCCTGCCTATGACAGGGTTGAAACTAGATGATCCTTGAGGTCCCTTTCAACCCTACTATTCTATGATTCTGTTTGTGAAGGATTTTGCTCTTTCATGTAGGGGGGATGTTGTAAATGTCTCTGCAGCCTGGCTGCAGTAAGTGCTGTATGTTGTAGGTATTTATATGTCCGTCTGGATGGCACCATGTCCATTAAAAAGAGAGCCAAGATTGTGGAGAGGTTCAACAGCCCCTCGGTGAGTAGAACCTGGTGGTCGTGAGCAGCTCCCCTGCCAGTTCTGAACGGCGCGAGTAAAAGTGTGGTTGCTTCTGTAATTTAATCCAAGCCTTCCTTTCTCCACAGAGCCCTGAGTTTATCTTCATGTTAAGCAGCAAAGCAGGTGGCTGTGGTTTGAATTTGATCGGAGCTAACAGACTGGTTATGTTCGATCCAGACTGGAATCCAGCTAACGATGAGCAGGCCATGGCTCGTGTCTGGCGAGATGGCCAGAAGAAGACCTGCTACATCTATCGACTGCTTTCAGTGAGTCTTACTCCTCTCACCTCAGCCTGAGAGTTCTTGGTGCCAGCCTAGGCTGCAGCTGCTGTGATTGAGACTAGCAGGGGAAAAACTCTTTTGTGTTGGTGACCAGAATTAATTGGAACTTAATTGCTTCCTACCCTTAGATGTGTTGCCATGGAAAACCATGAAGGTTCAAGCAAGAGGGTCATTATTGAAGGGCTTGATTTCTAATGGTGACTGACTTCTGAGACATAGAAACAACTGTGGCTTTCTAGATATGATGCTCCTTTGAAGTCGTTTAGGGATCTGACTTCATTAATTTTGTGGGGCCAAAGTTGCTGTTTTTCAGCCTTGCTGCAGTCAGGCTTGGTTGTGTGTACATGTACTTAATAAACAACTGCTGCGTTCCCAGAATCACAGCAGCTTTTGGACTGGGAGTGCCAGCTAGCAGTGGGGACAGCTGCTCTGTAGAGGAAAAGCAGAGACAGTCCTTTTTGGGCTACTCTATCACTTTGTCCAGCAGTGTCAGTTGTGATTACTGCTCAGAAACACCTGCTCTCTTCCCTTACAGAATCATAGAATGGTAAGGTTGGAAGGAGACCTCAAGGATCATCTAGTTCCAACCCCCTGCCATAGGCAGGGACACCTCCCACTAGCACAGGTTACTCAAGGCCTCGTCCAGTCTGGCCTTGAACACCTCCAGGGAGGGAGCAGCCACAACCTCCCTGGGCAACCTGTGCCAGTGCCTCATCACCCTCACTGTAAAGAACTTCCTCCTGACATCTAGTCTAAATCTTCCCTCTGCCAGTTTAAACCCATTGCCCCTTGTCCTGTCATTGCAAGACCTTGTCAATAGTCCCTCCCCAGCCTTCCTGTAGGCCTCCTTCAGATACTGGAAGGCTACTATAAGGTCTCCTGGAAGCCTTCTCTTCCCTTGTTCACCTTCACTTCTCATTAGCTCAGACTGCAGGGATTTTGGGTTTGGATTTTTTTGTTTGGGGTTTTGGGGGGTGGGGCATGTGTGAGCTTGTCTTCCTTGATCAATTATTATTGTACTTTGATAACAGATGTTGTTCTTTGACCCTCTCTTATGGTGTCCTATTTGCATTCTGACCTGGGAGCAGGGAGCATCTTTGCTTTTAGAACTAGGAAAGTGGTCTGCAAATCGTGACCAATCTGCCCCTTTGTATTCCATGTGTTTGCAAAACTCACATTTTGCTCTTAGACTTTTGCCTTTGAAATGTAGCATATTGAGCTTTCTGCACATCTGTTCTAGAAGTAGACATTTCCCTCCAGACAGTGGTTGTGACTTGATCTATGTGTGGGTGAACCAGCAAATAACTGCTGATGCTCATCTCACCCAGGGCTATTTGTGGGGTAGGTTGTGTTTGGTGTGGTTTTGTGGTTGGGTTTTGGTGTGTTGTGTTTTGTGGTTTTTTTTTTTGTTTGTTTGTTTGTTTTGTTTTTTTTTTGTCAGGGAATGGCTGTAGCTGTTCAGCTCCTTTCCCTTCCTTCCTGTCAGCATAAACTGGTGTGGTATGTGAACTTCAGCCACAAGTGGCAGCTCCACCTCTTCTTCCTCATCCATATATCCATTGGATTTGCCTCTGTAGCCAGAATGAAAGACAAGAGAATCAAAACAGTGTTAGATCAGCAACCAAACAGGATATGGTTGGACTGCAGGTGGTAAAACCTGCCTGTTGTCTGCACTGGTCTGGCAGGGCACTAAGTGGTCCTGCCAGCTCAGTGATGTCTGATTTGTGACACTTTCTAAAGGCAGTGCTCCTTTTAGTGTACTGACTGTGCTTCATCTTTGACTCTCCTGTAGACAGGGACCATAGAGGAGAAGATATTCCAACGGCAGACCCACAAGAAAGCCCTCAGCAGCTGTGTGGTGGATGAGGAGCAGGATGTAGAAAGGCACTTCTCACTTGGGGAGTTGAAGGAGCTCTTCACACTGAATGAGACCACCACCAGTGACACCCATGACAAGTGAGTATACTGAGTGACTAATGGATTGAGTCAGCAAAGAAAACTCTCCATACTTTGGTCTGCTGGTTTAGGGGTTTCCTCAGGCAGCAGGAGAAAGCTTAGAGAGGAAAAGCTTCAAGTGTTCACTTTCCTGAAGCTGCTAACACCTGTAGATAAGCACTTCCTTGCTGTCCTCATTTTGTTGTCAAAGGAAAGCCATGCTGGTTGGACAAGTGAGCAACTCTTGTGTTGCCTGTATTTTGAGGCTGTGAAATAACTGCAGCTAGTAGAGAGAAATTGATCTGAGGTGTTCAAACTGTGGAGCCCAGCTTGGTCCTTTACTGCTGCTCTCATAGTGGATTGTGATCTCCAAATGCTGAGCTGCTTCCAGGACTACTCCATCTGCTATGAACTCATAAGGCTGACCCAAGTTCTGTTCTGGGGACTGAAAGAATCTTCTCTGTTGTCTGCCCTTCTTCCTCACCCCTGAGACCTGTATAGTATTGTAGCCACCAGAAAGAGGATAGGGAGTGCGGGAAAATGCTTCACTGAAAGTTAAGACTCTTAGTTCAGGCAAGAAGTGAAGAGGATTAGTTTTAAGCTGACTCAAAGCTTAGCTCTGTGCAGGTATCTTGTCTGCATGGCAACAAGCTCTGCTGGCAGGGCTGCTGCTGCTTTGTCTCCTGATGTGGCATCTCAGGAGGAGATCTCCTGAACAGCCTTAGCACAACCTGGTGGCTGTGGTGGGAGCCAGCATAGAGCGGTTTGGAGTATGTTGTACACTCTTGAACTCGGGAAGTGCTAAGAATGTGTTAGCAGCAGGGGCGTCACTTGAAATCTGCTTTAAGCACCATCCCTCACCTATCAGGACAAACTCCTCCTAAATTTCCTCTGGGTCCTGCTGGACCACTCTCATGTGGTTAAATGTGGAGGAGGAATGCCATGAGAAAGGGAACACCAGGGTTCCCAGATGGGGGTCATTTCTCATGTCACATGTACCAGAAGGTGGTTGGGCATTTAAGCAAAAGGTGGTAGTAATTAATCCTGTCTGAACATCCAGCTGCCTGTGCTGCAGGTGGAGGGGAGCTAATCCAAATGTCAGTGGGCTGCATTTTTTTAAAGTAACCAAAGCAGCAGTGGAACTGTGTGCTGACTTTGTCCTGGCTCTGTTTCAGGATCAAGTGTCGCCGATGTGTGAACGGCCACCAGGTGCGGCCTCCTCCCGAGGGGTCCGACTGTACCTCGGACCTCTCCCAGTGGAACCACTGTGCCGATAAACGGGGGCTGCAGGACTCTGTGCTGAAGGCTGCCTGGGATGCTGCTGTCACCTTCACCTTTCATCATCACTCCCATGAGGAGCAGCGAGGGATTCCTTGACAGGTTACCGTCCCCTGTGGGGGCAAGGGCAGGCTGCTACTGCAGCCAACCCCTCTTTAATCCCTTTCAAGGAAAGGGGAAGTAGGTAGCAGTAAATGCTGGCCTGTTGTGTGGCTGTGGGACTGTAGAGCAGCATGGTTTCTATGGGGCTGGAAGCCCCTTGGCATTGGTTAGTGTCTGCAGCAGCAAGAAGTCTATGGGTTTTTCTGTGCTGTGTTGTATTGCATGCCTGAAAAACAGCCCTTTGGGAACTGGGGATAAGTGGATGTGTGATCAGATTCAGCACTGGTGCTTGTGGTGTTGGTGTTTGTGCCTTCTCCTCAGCCAAGTTTCATCTTCAGGTTTAAGTCTGCAGTTTTATAGCACTTGATGTATGCAGCCAGGATTTTTTTTTTCCTTGATGGCTATGGCTTAGAGTTTTCACATTTCACATTTTTTTCTCCAGTTAATTTTTAAATATTTGGTGAAAAGTCATTACAAAAGTTGCTGATTAGAAACCTGGAGGATCCATTTCTGTTACGAAATGTGAACCTTGCTGATTACTCAGGAACAAGATTTGTACAGGAGAAAAAAAATGATTTGGCTTGTATGTTGAACATCTGGTCAGAAAGATCATGCAGGCAGTTAGAAATCAGGCTCTCAGGTAACTCCATTTCTGAAACCACTTGCTTTGTTATGGGCAGGATCCCCTGATCTGGCAGAGTGTTTTAATTAGATCACCTTACAAGCCAGTAATAAAACTCACGCTTTCATACCTTATGGGTCTTAATTATTTTATTATCAAAGTGTTACAAAAAAACCCAAACCATTCAAAACCTCTGTAAAATGAATGCAGACAGTGGAGATGGGCAAAAGGATTGCAAATCAACAGCAGGCCACTTGGTACAGAAGGAATTATTTAATTGTTTTGGGGTATTTTTGCTTTAGTATAAAGTAAAATTTTCCCAAAAAGGTTAAGGCTGGGGGCTCTTTTACCTTATTTTCTGTTCCAAGTAGAAGGAGGAGTTCTTATTACAACTTCAATCATTCTGTGATCTGTGAAAGGGACCTCCAAGCCATATTGCCTAACATTCATGCTCAAAAGCAAGGTCACCTAGACCTGATTGTCAAGGACCATAACCAGGTAGCTTTTGAGTCTATCCAAGATGGAGATAGACAGTGGCTGAAACAAAATGGTTTGCAACAACACCCAGTGAAATAAACAACTGCCTGGCCAGAGATCTGCAGGAAGACACAGAAGCTCACTTGATATCTGTCCCACTTAAAATCCTCCAGCTGAGAAGATGGTAAGAGTCAGACTGAGGCAACAGCTGTATTTCCAGGTAGTCCTGTGTGTGTTACTTCACTGTGGTCCCCCTTCCTCAAATAAATGGAAGAGTGACAAGAAAAACTGTACTCTGCCTGAAGCAGGGGGGAAAAAACCCTACCTGTGCTGTGAAAAAAATCTTATTGGCCAGGGACTGAACTACTTAGTTGAAGCTGATCAGTTTTGTGCTGCTCCTGTGTCCATCACATGACACTGATGTAGTCAGCAAAGGCCTGGGAAGAGTCCCACGAGTCGTTGACCACACTGCATACAGCTTTGAGACGCTGAAGTGCTTCTTGAGCTGTTTCAGCATCCTGGTCCAGCCAATTCTGGAAAAGGCGGAGGTGTGTGAATTGAATTTGTCCCCCTCGCTGCTGGATGTGGCCCTCCAGCTTCTTTGTGAACTCCAGGAGCCCATCAGGCTTGATGCAATTTGAGCTTTTCAGGGAAAGGAGAACAAAAAGAAAGTTATTAAAAGTCTAGGCTGCTCAAATTGTAGTTTCAATGACTGTTCCTTCTAGAGACTGCCAGTGCAGGTACTTGAGGATGTTTCAATGCAAAATACAACTGTCTTCAACAACGTAAAGTTTGAGTGGTCTTAGTTTTGATGAACATCAAAACTGAAGCACAAGAATATGAAAGGCTGGAAACTTTTTAATATTAAGATAGCAACCACTGACAAACTTGTTATCTTGGCCTCCTTACTACTGACTTAAGTAGACCAGCGTTAAATGTTGCAGGACCCAGGTGGCTGCCTAAGCAGTGCCAGGACCACTTCAGTCTGTCAACTGCCTGGCCCAACCTACAGATCCCAGTGCAAGCCTCAGCAGTGAGTGGTCATTTATCTCTTCCTTCTGGGAAAATCTGGACAGCATGTGGCAAGTCCTGGTGTTTTAGATGAAAAGGTCATTTCCCCTGCACAAATGTGTAAATAAATATGAAGTTGCATGCTGGACTTCATCCTGTGAGAGGCACCACAGCAGTCAGAATTGAAGGCTGCTGAAGCAGTGGCTGTGGTTAAATAAATTGGCAACCCTGTGTACTTCTGGCAACCTGAGCCATTTGGATGTAAAGAAGGGGGGAAAAATCAAGCAAAGCTATCATTAGTATTGCAGAAATGTCACTTTCCATGTGCTTCACGAAGGTTACTTCCTCTCAGTCTCAAGAAAAGAGCAGCAGTTGAGGTTGAAGACCAAAGATGAGGAAAGGAACACATAGGCATTCACAGGATCTAGCAGGGTAATGACAGCCATTCAACCCCTGTGGAAGGGCAGTGGGAACAGTGCTGGTCCCACTGATGCCTAAGTGGTGTTGTAACCTACAGTGCAGTAAGGGCTTGAAGCAGCCTTCCCAAGGGAGCAGCAAAACAAAGCTGCTTTTAAGATAGAGCCTTTGAGGCACCTCACTGTTCCTTTTATACATTCATAACATTTATTAGAGCTACAGCGAGATGCCTCAGAGATGCTCTGAGGTTGTATGTGCCCATTGTACTGTTTCTGTAAGCTTCTCTCAGGTACACATTCACTTAAGGACAAAAGCATGCTCAGGCTTCTGCTGACTGAGCCTGGTTCAGACCTGGCCCTTCTGAAACAAGAAGTTCAGTGTTTAGAACTAAAGCAGAATACCTGACATCCAGCTGGCAAAGAGCAGAGGAGGAATCTTCAGAGAAAATATCTGCAAGAGCAACCAGCCTGTGGTTCCCTATGAGGGGAAGAAATGAACCTATTACATGCAAATTGAGAACTGTCTTACACATTAAAATTGCCACAGGGCTGGCATCATGGTGCAGAAAGGAGGCTGTGAACTTGTGCAAGCAGCACAAAGGGCTCATCTCTGCACCCTCAGTTTGTCACCCTCAGTGGCCTAAAGCAAATGCACACTTCTGACCCCACAGAACACAAGGCAATGGAAATGTGCTGATAGGGCAATCCTGGGTTTGAGAATTCATTGACCAGGATTTAAACTCAAACCTCAGAAATCAGCTGTATTTTAGGTGTTCCTAAATTAACAAAACAGAAATCTCTATTCTGGATTTACCTGAAATTCACTTCTCTGACACCTCTGTGATCTAAAAAGCCTATTCATTTCTGTAAATTCAGTTCCAGTTCTTTGACACAAACCCTTTACTTATCCCCATCACTCTAGTGGGTGCCGAGAGCTTTTAAGGCAAAAAAAATCCCAAACTCCAGCAAAATCTCTGCCTTTGGATGACAGGCACTACATTTGCTTCTGGATCTGTTCTTGTTTAAGAGTCTGAAGCAGATCAGTGTTCAGCCAAATCTGGTATCCTACTGATACCTGCTTTTGCTGCAGAGAAAAACAACTATAATGCTCATGCAGCATCTGGGCTCTTGGTACACTGGAGAATGCAACTGAAATTTTGCCTTAAAAACTCTTTCCTGATTTTGTGAGCTAAATCCACTCTGTCCATCCATGTGTTTAGTTCACCTGCTACCACTGCTCCTAACTGCAACCCCAAAGCTGTCTCCAGGAAAGCTGGTCTAAGGCCGAGGCCCCATAGCAACATTCAGTGTACCCACCAAGGCGATTCCCAGGCAGTTTGAGGCTCTTCAAAGATGAATTTCTTTTCACTGTATTGATTATTTCTGACAAAAACTCTGTAGTAGAGCTTTCAAACAGCCGGCAGAAGGAAAATGTGATTTCTGCAGAAGAAATGGATTGAGAGTACACGTTAGTACTCCCTGCACGCTTCATTATTCCATAATTACATCCTGCAGACAGCTCCAGACCTTAATCCATCTGCAAGAACAAAGCCTCCCCAGCAGTGGATTGCATACAACAGCTCTGGCACACTGTCACAGGAAGAAAGCAGAGATCACATCCAGGGAAATGCCTTTGCCAGGTGACCCAATTAAAGGCTGATGTGCTCGGCAGGTTAGAAACCTTTGTTTTATACCCAAGACTGTGGACTTTGCAGCATACACCACATTTGTAGCTGCTCCTCTCTGCCCTGCTGGCACAAAGAACCAGACCTGTTCCCACTCTGCCAACAGCTACAGATCTGCTCCAGTGACAGTGACATTTGGCTGAACCTTACACATCCAAAGATCACCTCTAACATCAGCCAGCCAGAAGCAACCACCTGCATCACCTTTCAAGGCACCAGCACCCAGGAATTTGATGTACCTTGCAGGACAGGATCCTGAAGCAAAAGCAGAACTTCTTTCTGGTGCTCAGCCAGGTTCACATCATGAAAACTCAGTTTCTTCAGACTTGGGTTACACTCTAAAAGCAAAATCAGTTGTCAGGTAAAGTGCTGTATGTCCCTGGGATAAAAAGACCTTGACCCACCTACCAGCTAACACCCAGAAACTGAGGTAGACTGGATTTGTGCTGGATTGTAAGTAATTAAAAGGAACCATCCTGCTGTGCAGGATCACTCATGTGCTCAGCACAGAAAAGTGGAATGGTTGACACCCATTTCCTGTTCTCAGATGACTTCAAGAATGTCCATATTGAAGAAATGGACCCACCTAAGCTGGCTTCATGCCAAAGGACGGAAGATCAGAGCAAGGAAGCTACTCTGTGTGTCCCAGTGATGCTATCTACAGGGTGGGAGAGTACCTTTGAGTGCTTCTAGAAGGAGCCCAAGCTCCTGAGAACAGGGCAGCGTGGCACTGTCAAGGGACAGCTGTTGCAGGGACTTTGATGCCTTGAGCACTGGCAGCAGGAACTTGGTGTGCAGAGGTTCCCTGGGGAATCTGATCTCCAGCTGCTCCAAGCAGCTCTCTAAGGGAAGAAAAACAAAGAACAATGAAAGAGCTTGGTCTGGAGTGCTCATCTTCAATATAGCTAGGTCCCTAAGCGAGCAAGAAGTTTCTGTGCCTGACCTGACTCTTGTTTAGGTTGGTACCTGTGTGATGCACCCTGCCCCACAGAGCTCAGGCAACTCAGACTTATGGTGATGTAAATCACTTAAAACTAGTTTCAGGACTCTTGCCACATCACAGAGCCACCAATTTCTGCTCTGTTCTCGCAGTGAAACAACACCTGACAAAAGGTCACCCTTTATGCACAAACCAGTCAGTGTTTGCCCAGAACACAGCACCTGACTCTACTCCATGTTCACTCAAGCTTTGCTTGCTGCTTTTCTGGTCATTCAAGGGTTGGTTAGAGTGATAAGAGACCTGGGAGCTGAGAGCATGCTGCTCTAGCTCCTAGACTGTAATCCAGAGACTTGGACACTGCTTTGCCCTCACTTGTGGTATTGTGATGATCAAGAGATGCCTTTCCTCTTCTTAAAGGTCTGTCTAAGGCTTAGAGGCTCACAGTCAATAGGCTAAACAAAGCAGAAGCTCCCAACCAGTTGCCAGATCCGGTGGGGTATGCTCCCTCTAGGCTCTGTGAGGACAGTCACTGCTGGCAGGTTATGACTGGCGCTCTACAGAGCTGGTGATGCAGCAGGGTGGCATATAGCAATAAAATGTTTTGTCCAAGATTCAGACTCCACTGAGCACATCAGACTGGGAATGACAAATTTCACCATCTAAATCAGAAAGCTGAGGCTGTAAGTGTTCAGTTACACATCATTGTACCAATGTAAAGTTCAGATGTGCATCTCAGGCTTTTACAGTTCTGCCTACCACATCCTGGTTATCACTTAGAATGATGATTCCTACCTGGGATTTCTACTTCACTGCAGCTTGGGTTCCCCTCTGGTCTGTTTCCCTCCAGCTGGTTTTTGAGGTCGAAGCTGACTGAGAGTGTGTGGAGCTGGGGAAAGGCACTCAGGATGCAGCGAACAAGCTCCATGCAGGGCATGTGGGAGAAGACATCGCTGATGCGCACCACGCGGAGGTGGCAGTCTGAGTGGTGGGAGAGGGCCCGGAGCCCAGAGAGGATGCAGAAGATGTTATCACCCAGGCCTGGAACAGCATTTGTACAGAGAGGTGTTAGCTGTGCCTGTACAGACACTGACATGTGCAGCTGGAGCTGTGCCAATGGCCAAGAACTCCAAGTCAGAGACTAAACTCACAGACTGCATTATCCACGTGCTAAGCTAGACTCTGTATACAGGAGATGGAGATCTGGCTCTTCCCTTTTCCTCTCTGCATAGCCTTTAAGCATAAGGCCAGGGCCTGTTCTAAGGCAAAAAGACCCCATTCTCTGCTAACAAGTCCTCACGTTCATTAAACATCTCTACTGGTGACGTTCTCAAGAGCTATACTCTTACAATACCCATTACAGTAAAAATAAAATCAAGGTAAACCTGAGTAGTCTGGAAGGAAGCTACCTGTTTATAGCACTAACCATTATAAGAGAGCACCAAGTTTTCTAAAGACACCCAGGAGCTCAGCAGGTTACTCAAAGTCCGACATGTCTCCCCAGTCAAAGGAATGGAGAACAATTCCAGCGTGGACACGCTTCGGAAGCGGCAAGCAGCTTTCAGAGAAAAGATCCCAGCAGATCCTCTTTTCTTACAGCCAGCCTGGCCAGTGCACGGAGACCCTGAGGAGGAACTAGTCCAGTGGTCAGCATTTTCTCCCTCTGTAGCACTGTTTCTGTCAAGTAATCCTGAATTATCCTCTCTAGCAACAGTGAAAACAAAATCATACAGATCTTCTGGGTCAGCATACAGTTCCCTGCTTCGTCTGAGGCAGCGACGTTTCTTCCCTGCTGCAGGTTTCAGCCGCCTGCGCGGCTTTCGAAGAGCAGAGCGACAGGACAGCTGGCTTGAGACACAACGAGAATGTCCCCCCTGAAAACCAACAGGGTCACAGGTCACCTTGCTGCTTCCCTCCTCACATGCTTGGTTTTGCAGAGGACTTCTCGGTCTGGAAAGGGCAGAGTTCAGGCAAGCATCAGCCCCACGTCTATTCACCTCTGCGTCAGCCTCCTCTGGGGCCCTGGGGGATCCCTTCTGGTTCTCACCATCACTGTGCTCCCTCTCATTGTAACAGCTTCTCTCTGCTTGCTCTTGTGCTGACTCCTGGCTTTGGGCTTTGTCCTCCTCTCTGCAAAGGCCACATGGGCTGCTGTGGTAAGCAAGGGCATTTCCTGAGCGCCAATATCCAGCACTCATGCTCAAAATGAGAACAAGAAGAACTGTGTCAGGAACAGGCCAGGAATACATGGACACTTGGCTGACAGAGCCATGGTGAATCAGGCGGTGAAGAAGCAGAACCAGTGAATGCCTGATGGACTGGTCAGAGGAAAGGAGGTGCTGGAACTTTAGGATCTGCAGGGAGCTAGCCAGGTTTTCAAGCACTTTCTGGTTGTGCTCAGCAGTGAGCTCCACTGCACCCTGCAGCATGTTGCAGAGGGTAAGCTGGGACACGTGTGGGGAGCTGTGGAGCAGAGGTGAAAAGTGACGGTCGTTGAGACGCCAGTCAGAGGAAATATCCAAGACACCATGAAGAACGTTTGAGAAGAAAGTTTCAAGGAACTTCTTCCTCCAACAGGTTATATTCTGCAATTAAACAACAGGGCTGTATTAATAAAAAGCCAGAGAAAAAAAATCTTGTTCTTAAGTTATGATTATCTGCTGCCCTGGTAAATGCAACATTCTAAAGAAACTACTGCTAGCACAACTGAGGCTGCCTCTTGAGTTCTCAGCATCCTTCCTCAGGTTTTGTTTGTTGAAACATCTCTTCATCCTGCATCTGGCCTAATTTAAACATACTCAGTCGTTGGAAGTTAAGTCATGGGTTTGCCTATTAAAAACCACATCGTCAGGAATCTTCCTCCTGAGCATGTACTTACAGCCTATGATTAAGTTGTTTGTTGACAATTCTTTTGTGATGCTGAATCAATTGAGCTGCTTCAGTTTTCTTAAAACCATTCTTCCAAAGTCACTGTCTTCTTTAAGTATTTTTCTCACACTAAGATATCAGCACATTTTTGTGCCAGTGTAGGTGTAAGGATGATATAAGATACTGTTTTTATTCTCCGTTCCCCTAAGAATTACATCTCTTAAGAGTGGATTTATTCCTTCAGCAAACTCACTGTTGTGAGATGAAGAGTGCTGCTGTACACCATGGTTCCTCCCACAAACCCTATTTCCCAAAATGATCACACTACTAGGGTCTGGAACTCTAGAAATGCTTATAAACAAGCACCAGCACTCAAAGGTGGCCAGCAGCCCCAAAAGGCTATGGCAGAAACTGGATGCCTGTGTCTCTACCCTTCTCCTGTTGGCAGCATCCCCTCACCTCTGAGTTGGGTGGCCTGGTTTTCATCACATCGTCCCACAGCTTGCGCCAGATGGGCTGTGTTGAGAGGCCTGGAGGTAAAGAAATAACGAGCTGGGATTATTAATCAACTGGGGGTCCCTGCCCTGAATCTCACAGGGGCACTGGGCAGACAAGGGGCAGCACTGGAGGGCACAGACCCAGAACCCTCCAGGCAAAAGGATGATGCTTTGCAGTGAGGGGAAGATGCTGCCGAATCACAGAATGGCTTAGGTTGGAAGGGCCCTTAGAGATCATCTACTCCAACCTCCCTGCCGTGGGCAGGGATGCCTCTCAGCTAGATTTGGCTGCTCAAGGCCTCATCCAACCTGGCCTTAAACACCCGTAGAGGAGGCATCCACAACCTCCTTGGGCAGCCTATTCCAGAGTCCCACCACCCTTGTACTGAAGAACTTATTCCTAAGATCAGGTCTAAACCTACTCTCCCTCAGCTTAAAACTGCTCTTTATTGCTAGACACCCTTATGAGAAGTTTCTTTTCAGCCTTCCTGTAGGAATCCCTTCAGGTATTGGAAGACAGCTCTAAGGCCCTCCTGGAGTCTTCTCCACGGTGACCAACCCCAGCTCCCTCAGACTATCCTCACAACAGCAGAGGTGTTCCAGCCCTTGGGATCGTTTTTGTGACCCTTCTCTGGACTTACTTCAGCAGCTCTGAAGCCACCTTATGATGGGGCTAAAAACGGGTTAGAAAATGGCAGGGTTTGTTGGTCCTCAAAAGGACCAGCAAGTTACAGCAAGATGTATCCTGCCTGGCTATAGGACAGGGCTCAAGGTTTCGAATGCAGGGCAGTGTTCAAGCCCCGGTGGCAGAGACTGTGCTCCGAGGAGTGTGATTGTCGCGGGGTGTCATGTCCCACCCCCTCACAGAGAGGCTGACCGCGCCAGTCCACTGCTCCCGTAAGCAGCCAGGGGAGGTTCGTCCTTCCAGCGCGGGTTCCTCTCTCTAGCTGGGGCCTCTCCTGCGTCGGGCTCACCTCTCCGCGTCTACAGGTATGCCCTCGGTATGGACGGGGTTTGTCTACCTCATCACTTTCGGGGGGTCGTCCCTCCCTTCCAGGGGTCCCCCCGATGCTTTGTCGCCATCCCCACCGCTGTCACCTGCTCTCCGCGCGGCGTCCTCGGCCCGCTCGAGGCGGAAGATGGAGAGAAGCGGCAGGAGTCCCCGTAGCAGGTGCCCGGGCAGCGCTGTGGGGAAAGCCAGAGGGAGACGGCAGCAGGGTGCGGGCAGGTCCCAGGCTCCGCGCCCCGCTGCCCCGCGCCGCCCGCTTCTTACCCCAGACGTCCTGCTCCAGGGCCCCCATGCTGCAGCTCACCGCCGCCGCGCTCAGCGCGAACAGGCTGCGCGGACCCTCCGCCGCCATCGCTGCGCTCAGCACAGCCTCGGAGCCGCCGCGATCTTGGGGAGGGACACCCCCTTACGTCCCGCGCCCCGCCGCCGCCATCTTGAGAGGAGGCTGAAGCGCGCGGCCATCTTGGGGAGGTCACGTCGAACGACGTCCGCTTCCTTCTCGGGGGCGGCCAGGCGACAGCAGTAGCCACGCTGAGCCGCCTTCCGGGTTCCGATCCCTGGGAACAAGGGCATAAAGAAAGCAGGGAACGGAGGGAAGGCAGACATCTTGAGACGGTCACAGATCCTTTTTCGGGAGCGTAACGTAACCACTGCGAGAGCACTTCCGCTTCCGGGGCGGCAGCGGCGCTTCCGGCGGGTGACCCTGTCGAGTCCTTCTGGGCGGCGGGAGCGAGACGATGGGGCTGCGTGATAGTGTCGTTCACGCCGGGGAGCCCGAGGTGAGCGGGGCTGAACTGGGCGGGGGGCGGCCCGCGGCCCGCGGTGGATCCCCGTGTGATGTGGGCGGATCGGTAACTCTGCTTTCCTTTTTTCTTCTTTTCCGTAGGAGGAGGAGGAAGAAGAGCTGGTGGTAAGTCGAGGGGCCTGGGCCCGCCCCTGTGGGGGAGCTGGCGGCCTCGGTGGCGGCGGGGATAGCTGCAGCCTCCGCAGCGGCGCGTTGCTTTCCGCCAGCGGTAGATGCCCCCGTGTCTTTAGGCACTGACAAGCTCTTAGGGAACTGGGTCTCCGTCACTATTCTGTGCTGTCGGTCCAGAGCTTAGTGAGGAGCCAGCTTGAATCTGGGCTGCCGTGTGAATTGTAGAACCATAGAAAGGTTTGAGTTGGACAGGCCCTAAAGGTCATCAAGTTCCAACTCCTCTGCTGTGGGCAGAGACACCTTTCACTAGTGCAGACTGCACAAAGCCCCAGCCAGGCTGGCCTTGAACACTTAGGAGGATGAGGTATGTACAGCCTATAAGAGGAATGTATTCTGATGCCTCACCACCCCTACAGTAAAGAATTCATTTATTCCTTATATTTACTCTCTTGTCAGTTTAAAACCATTACCCCTTGTCTCATCACTGCGCTTCATGATAAAGTGTCTCTCAATCTTAGGTGTAGGTCCCCTTTAAGTACTGTAATAAGGTCTCCCCAGAACCTGCTGTTCTACAAGCTGAACAATCCCAAGTTTCTCAGCCTCTTCTCATAGGGAAGGTGCTCCAGACTCCTGATCGTTTTTGTGGCCCTCCTTGGGACCTGGTTGAGCAGGTCCATGTCTTTCTTACACTGGGGCCCCTAGAGCTGGACAGTACTTCCAAGTGGGGCCTCATGAGGATGGAGAGGAGGGGAAGAATCCCCTCCCTCCACCTCCAGGCCACAGCTGTTTTGAAGCAGCTCAGGATATGGCTGGCCTGAGCTGCGAGTGTGCATTTTCAGCTTATGTACAGCTTTTCATCTGTCAGTATCCCCCCAAGTCCTCAGCAGGGCTGCTCTTAATCTTTTCACCCTCCGACCTGTAATTTGAGCTTGGGATCGCCTCAACCTATGTACAGGACTTTGCACTTGGCCTTGTTGAACTTCATGAAGTTCATGTGGGCCCACTTCTCAAGCCTGTCCAGGCCTTCCTATACGTTACGGAATCATAGAATAGTTTAGTTTGGAAGGGACCTCAGAGATCATCTAGTTCCAACCCCCTGCCATGTTCCTCTACTATGTTATCTGCACAGCATATGACTTGCTCTAAAAGCAATGGGTGTTGGGGTGAAACAGCTTTGGGATCTCCCAGTTTTCACAGCAGCCCTGTTTCTGCAGGATCCTTTAGAAACAATCCGGGAGCACTGCGAGCAGACGGAGAAATGCGTGAAGGCAAAGGAGCGCCTGGAGCTGTGTGATGCACGGGTGTCATCCAGGTCCCAAACAGAAGAGCAGTGCACAGAGGAGCTTTTTGACTTCCTGCATGCCAGAGACCACTGTGTAAGTGCAGCACCTGTGAGTGCAACATCCCTGCTGCTGGGAGATGAGCTACCTTTAGCTGCGCTTGTAAGAGTGCAGGCAGTTGAAGTGTGAGTTGTGACAGCTCTTCAGTCATAGTGAGCTTTGAAGAACAGCAAGCCCTGATGGTTTTTCTTGTTTAAATGTTTGGTTCCTCCTTGGTAAAACAGTTCCAGCTGCAATTTGGCAGGCTATTAAACTGAGTCTTAAGTCAAACATATTGTTTCTGTATGCAAATGGCCCTTATGCTATTTAAGTGTTGTGTTTGTCCTTTTAAAGTTAAACCTTTGCAGTCTGAGGTAAAACTCCATGAGAAATCTCAGCTTGTTAATTGTCTGAAGTGACTTGCTGCCAACCAGTGAGCAGAGTGGAGGGCTATGGGACCAGGTGTCCCAGAAAACCACAATGCAGGTGGTACAGCTGGAAATCAGCAGTTAAACTAAGTGTGTTGTCTCTTCTTTTCAGGTTGCTCACAAACTCTTCAAGAACCTGAAGTGAAGGGGGGGCATGATTGTCCCATCTGCTTCCACAGCTGGCGTTGGCAGTTCCTGGATCCAGTGCTGCTTCCTGCCTGTTCATTCTCCATGCCCAGTATAAATAAATCAGCTTCCTGGCAGCGACCGAGCGTCAGTGTGTCACTGCATCAGTTTTCCTGGAAGAAGATGTGCAGCTACACAGAAAATGTGTTGATGTTCTTTAGTTTTCTGTATTAAACATTGAGAGTTCTCATGGGAATGCCCTCCATTTATTTCCTTGTCTTTATGTGTCTGGCTTGTACTGGGTGGACATGAGATGAGTGGGTGTTAGAACCTAGTTTCTGGGGCGGATTTTCCTTTGCTTGTGGAAATGTTGTTTTTGTGCACTCATCATGTGCAGCCTGATCCCACAGGGTGGAATTTGTTTCCTGAAGCCACAAGGATTATTTCCAAGCCCCACAAGGCCCATACTGTTTAAGCAGTAAGATCTAAATTACAGGGAGTGAGCCTTTTCTAGGAGAGAAGTTTCCCCCTGCCTTGGAGGAGGACTGTCAGCTGTCCTTTACTGCCAGCAGCTGGAAGGAACCTTTGTGTTCTTGCGGGAACAGCAGACCACATAGCTGCAGACTGGCAGGGTGGTGGTTGCACCTGCTCAAACCCCAAGTAGACTACGAAGAGTCATCTGAGGCGACTAAAGCCACTCTATGTGAGTCTAGGCCTGTCTGCTGACCAGGAACTGTCCTGTGGCAAGGGCAACTTTATCCTCTGCCTCTTTTTTTTCTTGAAGTAGGATTTTTGTGAGTAGGAAAGTTGCTGTTTCCCAAAGGAGCAAACCCTTTCTCAACCAGCAGTAAAAATAAAAAAGCCAAAACACTTACGAAATGTGACTGTTCTGCATTAATGTAGCAGTCCATAAGCGTTTTGCTGGTGGATTTCCAGTGTAATCCCTGGTGGACTGAAATGGAGCTTTACTGGGGTAAGTGTCACATGATAATTCCGGAGGTGTTGGCTGGTTATAGTTTGGTTGGGTTTGTTGTTTTTTTCTTGGGGCACACTGAAGCCCCCCGTGTGTTCCTCCCGCCACAAGCCTCTTTCGCTTCCAACTATAGACCCCCAGACTCGTCTCCCCAGTCCTCGCAGCGGCTCCCCATGACCCCATGCAGGGGTCTTCTTTCCCAGACGGGGGCGCTGCAGAGCCCCGCGGGGGCTGCTCGGGCAGGGGAGCGGTGCCGGTGCCGGTGCCGCCCCGGAAGGCGAGCGGCGGCTGTGCGCGGGGTGATGGCGGCTGTGCGCGGGCGCGGCTGGGCGCTGGCAGCGTTGCTTAGGCGCGGGCCGCCGCCGGGGCTGGCGCCGGCGCCTCGGCGGCACCGCCACAAGAAGAAGTGGGTGAGCGGGGCCGGAGCGGGTTCTTGCGCTGCGGCTGCCTGACTCCGCCGCCGAGGCTGGCCCACATCGCGCTGCGCCGCCGCTTTTGTCCCCGCTAACCCTTTTGGACCTCGCCGATCTCCGCATTTCACCCCCGTGCAGCTCTCGCTGCACCCTGCGGCACCCCCTTACCTGTTAGCCGCTCCGCACACCGCCGGTCCCCTAGCTGCATGCTTGTCGCGTGTCTCCAGCCTTTCCCGGTGCCCTCAGCCCGTGAGTGCTCCAAGTACGGTCACTCTGGGGGGCTGCAGGAAGGCCCCAGGGGCTTGCAGTAGCATAGAACCTGGCACTGAATTCTCCTGGGAAAAACGTTGAGGCTGGGGGGCAACGCTGGGCTGTCGAGGTATTTTTGTCCTTTAACATCTCTGATACTTTTCCCCCCTCCAGGCTACCACGGCCCCCCGCATCCCCCCCACACGCCTGGCCCTGCACCACTTCGACGTGAACTACAGCCTGCAGCTGAAGGACTTGTGGCCCTCTGTCCGCATTGGCCTGCTCTGCGAGCAGAAGTACGGTGCCCTCATCAACAACTTCTCTTCTGCTGAGCATGTCACCCAAGAGCTGGAGCTCCTGAATGCCACCAACTTTGTGTCTGGAGCCCCCCGAAAGGCGCAGGTTGCAGCTGTGGAGGAAGCAGAGAGAAGGGAAAGCAGGTCGCAGGAGGGATGTGGCGAAGGCAGGGCAGTGGTGCAGGCAGAGATGGTGACACAGGCAGCGATGTCCCCACAGCTTTGTTCCTCCATCTGCACCAACATCAAGTGTTACACCTTCCCTAGGGGTGACATCACACGCTTTCGCCCCGCACGGTGAGACATCCCTGGGGCACGCTCCCTGCTGTCATTGCCACCCTTGGGAACTGCGTGTGTGTGAGCGCCTGATACTTCTCTGCATTCCCATCCTCACTTATAACTGATGTTTTCTTTTTCCTTCTCACGTTTGCTTTTTTCATACCAACTGATGGTTTTCAGGCCGGACACTCTGGGACTCCTTGACTATTATCTCCTGGATGCAGCGTCTCTCCTGCCTGTCCTGGCACTCAATGTGCAGCGGGATGACTGTGTCCTTGACCTCTGTGCCGCGCCGGGTGGCAAGACTCTGGCTCTGCTGCAGACCGGTGCTTGTGGTAAGTGGAGGTGGGTGTTGTCCCCATGAATAAAGTGGGGCTGGAAGTGTGCACTGTGCCCAATTAATGTCTGACCTTTAATCACCTCTGGTTGTAAGAGCTGGGCATCAGGTGTGTTTCTGCAGGAGTGACATTCCCAGTGTGCCTGTTTTGTGCTCTCAGGGCACCTGGCAGCCAACGACGTTTCCGTTTCTCGGACCAAGAGGCTGTGTCAGGTTCTCCGTAGCTACGTTCCCAAAGAAATCAGGGAAACTGTGAGTGTCACATCTCACGATGGAAGGGACTGGCAGCAGCTGGAAGGTGCCACTTTCCATAAGGTTGGTGATTTGGAACTGGTGAAGATAAACCCATCTAGGTGAATTTCCTCCTGTTTCAGAGGAAGACAGCAGCTTAGCCTGCAGGACAATGGTGTAGTTTTCTATAATCTTAAATGGCAGAGAAAGAAGACTAAGCAACACCTAGAGTAATGCATCCTCTTGCTATACTCTTCTTGCAGGATCTGATGCATACCATAGAATCATAGAGTGTCAGGGGTTGGAAGGGACCTCGAAAGATCATCTAATCCATCCCACCTGCCAGAGCAGCATCACCTAGAGCAGGTCACACTGGAACACAGACAGTTGAATATCTCCAGAGAAGGAGACTCCACAACCTCCCTGGGCAGCCTGTTCCAGTGCTCTGTCACCCTCACAGTGAAAAAATTCTTCCTCAGGTTCACATGGAACTTCCTATGCCTCAACTTTCACCTGTTGCCCCTTGTCCTGTCACTGGGCATCACCGAGCAGAGGCAGGCTCCATCCTCCTGGCACTCACCCCTTGCATATTTATAAACATTGATGAGGTCACCCCTTAGTCTTCTCCTTTCCCAGCTAAAAATCCCCAGCTCCCTCAGGCTCTTCTCACGAGTAAGATGTTCAACTTCCTTAATTGTTTTTGTGGTTCAACTTCCTTAATCATTTCTGTGGTTCAATTTCCTTCATAATTTTTTGTGACTCCAGATGCATATGGGCACCTTTATGTACCTGTGTAATA
>WBNM01022776.1:62052-93138 GCA_013399055.1 Ramphastos sulfuratus | reverse complement strand
GTTGTTTGCAGTGAGGGTGGTGAGACACTGGCACAGGTTGCCCAGGGAGGTTGTGGCTGCTCCCTCCCTGGAGGCGTTCAAGGTCAGGTTGGACGAGGCCTTGAGTGACCTGTTCTAGTGGGAGGTGTCCCTGCCTATGGCAGGGGGTTGGAACTAGATGATCTTTGAGGTCCCTTCCAGCCTTACCATTCTATGATTCCCCCTTGTTCTATCTCCAGCTACCTGTGAGAAGAGACCAGCAGCAGCCTCTCCACAATATCCCTACCAGAAAGCTGCATGGAGTTGAAATGTTCAATGAGGACACATGGGAGTGTGATGATGTTCACCTTTTCTGTGTGTGCACATTCCCAAACACAAAAGCAGCCAGAGGAGTTGCAGCCTAGTATGGCTGCACACCTGTTCTTGGGCAGCTTCAGCTAGGCAAAGCACTGAGAGCTGCTTGATATGCACCAAGGGTGGAGGACTTGGGAAAGTGGTGGGCTGCACTGGGAGGTTAGCTGAGCTTAACCTGGGCACAGAACTGACACAGGACTTCTGCTGCTGTAGGTGCTGGTGGATGTACCCTGTACAACAGACAGGCACTCTGTCATGGAGAATGAGAACAACATCTTCCACAAGATGCGAACCAAGGAGCGTCAGATGTTGCCCATGCTGCAGCTGCAGCTGCTGATGTAAGTGAGCCTGATGTTGTGGTTTGGTGCTCTTTGTGTTACAGTAGCAGCTCTCTACGGTCAGCAGTAAAACCTCTGTGCTTTGTGTGTCCCTGACTGGGAAATGTGGAAAGTGAGAATAGTTTTCTGGAATGGTAATGGTTGAACACATCAAAAGTGTTGCGTTTGCATAAGTGCAATTGTTCTTGGTCAAATCCAATGTGCTCCCAGTCCCCAGCAGTAGCCATAGGAAGCAGGGAGGAGGGTCCAAGACACAGGACAGCTACAACAATATCCTTTTGTGTGATGGTCTCCTGGGTTCTGGCTGTCAGCCCTGGAGGATTCCTAAATGTCCTCATGTCTGAGCACACAGGAAGACATGGAGATGCTTCATCATGCCACTTTGCTGGGAAGTCTCAATGGCCTATGAGCTGGGGCATGGCAATGCCTGAACTTCTCCTGTACATACTCTTAGCTCATTCCTTTGAAAGTGAGTGCAGGATTGCTCCCTCCGGCTGCTCTTCAGTAGCATCTCTCCCATGTTAAGAACTTTATCAGTCCAAGCATTTGTTTGACTCATATTGTCCTGGTCTAAAACAGCCCTCAAGCTGCAGTGACACAGTGAGATTGCTTAGCCTGCAGAACTCAAGGAGACTTTGCAGTGTTGATTTGAATGAGGGTAGAGAGGCTCTTCAGAGGGATTTGAATAGGCTACATTTGAATGGGTCANGAGAGAGTGGTCAGGGACTGGAATGAGCTGCCCAGGGAGGTGGTGGAGTCACCCACTCTGGATGTGTTTAAGGGTTATTTGGATGTGATGCTTGGGGCTATGTTTTAAGGTGAATCTTGCAGAGTAGGGTTCTAGGTTGGACTTGGTGCTCCTAAGGGGCTTTGCCAACCTGGATGTTTCTGTGATTCTCTCTCACATCCTGTGAGTTATATGCTGGCTTCCCAATTGTGGTGGTTGGGAATGCTGATGTCCCTCACAGCCTTCTTCCCATGATGATGTGTGTGTGTTCATCTCACCTGCAGGGCTGGGATCCTCGCTACCAAGCCAGGAGGAGATGTGGTGTATTCTACCTGCTCCCTCTCCCTGCTGCAGAATGAGTACGTGGTCGAGAGAGCAGTGGAAATTGCAGAGACCCAGTTTAACATCAGTGTCCACGTCGAGGACCTGAGCTACTTTCGGAGGCTCTTCCAGCACACGTTTTCCTTCTGGGATTGCCGGCTGGGGGAGCTCGTTCTGCCTCACCTCACAGCCAACTTCGGACCTCTCTACTTCTGCAAACTGCGGCGCCTGTAGAAAGAGCAGCAGACTCTGGCTGCTGGCTGTCAGGAGACAACCTCGGATTTCCAGGGAGAGCAAAACTGCTGCTTTGTATTTATTCTTTTTTAAAATGTCTCAGAGGAAGTCTGCTTTGCTACTGCAGACACAGAGAATAAATGTGAAAGACCTGCTGTGGAGCCTCCTGACTGTTTGTCTGTTTGAGCCTGAGGTGTTTAATCTAGGAAAGAGAATCACACAGAATCACAGAAACATGCAGGCTGGCAAAGCCCCTCAGGAGCACCAAGTCCAACCTAGAACCCTACTCTGCAAGATTCACCTTAAACCATAGCCCTAAGCACCACATCCAAATGACCCTTAAACACATCCAGGGTGAGTGACTCCACCGCCTCCCTGGGCAGCTCATTCCAGTCCCTGACCACTCTCTCCATGAAAAACTTGTTCCTAATGTCCAATCGAAACCTCCCGAGTCTCAGCTTGAGGCCATTCCCCCTTGTTCTGTCTGCAGTTACCTGTGAGCAGAGCCCAGCAGCAGCCTCTCCACTATGTCCCTTCAGAAGAAGGTCTTACAAGAGAGAGTTCTCATCTATGTTGGGATGGAGTAAAGGCCCCTATGTGGGTCCTGCTCTCTCCCTCCTGTCTGACTGCTTTAATTCTGTATGAGCAAGAAATGCCATCTGGGGATCTCAGCATCTCCATAATTGAGCTGCATTTGTTTCTGCTTATCTCCTACTTTCAGAAAGAGCAGCCTGAGGTCCTGATATAAGAGGTTCCCTAAGAATGCCTGTGCTGTGAAGTTGGCAGTGGGCTTGAGCTGCTTGATATCTGGTGGTGGAAAGAGTGATGCTATGAAAAGGTCAGTGACTGTTGCCATCCTTTGCAGGCAGGAAAGAGGTGGTTGAGAGGAAAGTGGTGAACACTCCCATACCAGTTGCCATTTAATCCCCAGTGAAAAGGTGTTTGTATGATTTTAAGTACTCATTGTGCTTTCATACAATGTTAGCCATCAGTGAAGGATTGCTGCAGTTTATGAGTTGCTTAATAACTGGATTTTTAATTTTGTGAGTGAAATACAGTGAGGGGGAGGGCAGACATGGCTCTGTTCCTTACAAGGCAGCCCACAGTTATATCCGTATGAAGTTATGCCAGTGTCAGCAAGAAAGGACTGTTGAGCTTTTGCAATCCTTTTCTTACAGCATCATCCTACTTCTGCAAGAGGCAGCATAGATGAAAGTCAGGGTGAACGCCCATACATGTCCAGGAAGGTGTGGTTCATGGATCTACCACCATTTAAACCCAGTTTAAGCCAGTCCTGCCCTCTGTGTGGCATTTTGGTTCCTTAGGAGGATTTATGCTCATTGGCAAAAAGAGGTGTCAGGAAATGGATTTTCTTTCCTCCTTCCCTCCTTGCTGTAATCTGGTCCTTCAGGGTATGAGACTGTAGAGGCTATGCTGCTCACTTCTCATGGCTGAGGGTCTCCACCTCCTTCATCAGCCTCAGGCACAGCTCCTCCTGCCATGGCAAGGCCACGCACTGCACGGCCACTGGCAGCCCCACAGCTCCTGCCACAGCCTGCAGCAGGAGCACAGATGGTGAGGGCTTACCTGGGGGGCTCTGGTCTCCAGCAGCTTTTGGAAGCTTGGTTTAGGTTCCAGAAAGTGGGGGAGGTTGAAGGCTGGGCCCTGCCATTCTAGCAGTGTTAGTGTGCTGGGGCAGAAGGAAGGCTCTTGCTCTTCTTGTGGTAGAAATGGTTGACAAGCCTTGGACTGTGCATCCAAGACATTCCCACCCAGCTCTGTTTTGAGATCTCTCTTGTAGCCAGATCCCTTTCCCTTCAGTGTGCTCATTCCTGATCTCCTCTCTACTGACAGCCTGGGCATGGTGAAGGTATCACAGAGTAGAAGGAAAGTGCAGTGCAGTGCTGTCAGCTGTGGCTGTCACAAGGACCTAGTCAAACCAGCTTTGCTGTGTGGCTCCTCTCTGGTTTCAGCCTATAATCCAGCCTCGGGGTGCTCACCCAGTGCCCTCAAAACTAAGTGACCTATGGTTTTGAGGGACTGGAGACAAGAGGGAATTGCAAGGTGTGTGTAAAGAAGTGCAATCTTTTTCAGTGTGCCCATATCAATGGAGATATTTATGAGCCTCTGATTTTGGGGAAACTCTGACTTGAACATCTGTCAGCAGTCTTGCTCCACCACTTGCCATATCATATACCTGTTTCAGCGTGTGGTCCCAGGGGTCATCACAGCATCCTTGGTAGAGCTTTAGGTCTTCCTCATCAGCTTCTGTCACTGTGCTGACGGGTACAACCCCAGCAGGGAAGTTCAAGACATTGTACAGCATTGTGGAGGAGATGGCAGCTGAGAGAGGCAGAAGAAAGAATGCAGATAGGTAGCTACAGTCTCCTATCTTCCTTCAAAGTTACACATTACATGTTCAGTAACACCCCTGGGAACAAGCTGCTGTTGGGAGGAAAGATTGCACAGGGCTGGTCTAAACAGTTGCCACTAGGTCATGTAATCCATGTCTGACTCTGCTCACATAGCTTCATGGTAGTTACTTCTCTTCCTAATGCCCATAAAATGCTAGGTGGGCCATGAAGTTTCACAGTAGTGGATGATTCTGTCTGGTCTCAAACACTGTGGTTCTCTACCCTCCCAGGAAGGTCCCAGACTCACTTACTGAGGAGTTTGCCAGGGTATCCTGTGGTGAAGGCAGGCCCCAGGACAGGACACAGCACAGCGTCCAGCTGCAGTTCCCTCCACCGGGTGATGAATTCAGTGCGATACACCTTAGGGAGGAAAGAGGAGATGAATGCAAACACTGACACAGGTTGCACAGGGAGGTTGTGGATGCTCCCTCCCTGGAGGTGTTCAAGGCCAGGTTGAATGAGGCCTTGAGCAACCTGTTCTAGTGGGAGGTGTCCCTGCCTATGGCAGGGGGCTGGAACTGGATGATCTTTGAGGTCCCTTCCAACCTAAACCATTCTGTAATTCTATGGAGTCATGTAGATGTCTGGAGCATCTTGGCTTCTCCAGGGTATGCACCGGGCTCTAGGATGGCGAAGGAGGCAGCATCAGGCAGCTGTGCTCAAAAGAAAAGGCAGGGGAATGTGTGTCTGCCTATACAGCACGTGGCCAGACTGTGGCCAGGAGCTGGGGAGAATCCTCTTTAGTCATTCCCACTCCTAGGGTAGCCTTCATTGTGCTGGGATTGTTGAATATGGGCATTTGGGCTTGAGCGATGTGGGTAACCAATAAAGTCCTGGTTGAGTTGACTCAAAAGCCCATCTACCCCACTCCTATCTCTTTTGTGTCATCTTCTGTGTCCTGTGTCTTCCCCAACACAGCTCCTTTCCTAACTTATGACCCTCCAACCTGCCACTTGCTGTTAAAACCTCAACTCTTAGCATAATGCCGTAGTGTGAAGTCCTCAAAACATACCTCTATCTGATGGTGGTGATTCCACATCTCCTTCACCGACCTGCAGATGGAAATTGTAGCAACATTTTTAAACCTCAAGAGGAGGAGGAATTGCTAGGTAATCCTCCAGGTTGATAAGATGCCATGATTTTAGCAATGACTTAAACCAAGACATCTTTCACAAGTCATTTGAAGTTTCCTTTGGCATTTGGCCAAGCAACAGATGTCTAGAAGTGGCAGGAGGTTTCTCCCGTGAGGTTGGACTTAGTGCTCACCCACCAGAGGCTCTCTGTGTGACCTCATCCATCTAAGTCACTCAATCCTTTGGTGACAACACTAGGGGCAGTGCAATACAGGGAAGATGTTTTTTTCCTAAAGGCTGAAGGTAGTGGAACAGCCTCTGCAGAGAGCAGACCAGAGCCTGTTGTGAATCCAGTCCTCCTCACCATGGACACTTAGAGGTACCGATGCCATCTTACCGCATTCCAGCCAAGGCACTCAGATAGTCAGCCAAGCGGGGAAACTGGGAAGACAAGAGGCTCCTGTTAGGGGCACAATGCAGGGGAGGAGGGCAGAGGCTGAAGGACCTGGGGCTTTTTGGTTTGGTGAAGAGAAGGCTTAGAGGGGATCTAATCAATGTTTATAAAAGATCTGAGGGCTGGGTGTCAGGAGGGAGGGGACAAGCTCTTCTCAGTTGCGCCCTATGATAAGACAAGGGGCAGTGGATATAAACTACAGCACAGAAAGTTCCACCTCAGCGTGAGGAAGAACTTCTTTAAGGGTCACAGAGCACTGGAATAGGCTGCCCAGAGAGGTTGTGGAGTCTCCTTCTCTGGAGACTTTTAAGACTTTCCTGTGTGACCTGCATTAGATTCTCTGGTCCTGCTCTGGCAAGGGAGTTGGACTCGATGTGCAGAGGTCCCTTCTAACCCATAACATCCTGTGATCCTGTAATTAACTTGTGTCATCCCAGGAAACCCCTGGTCTTGTCCTGCCTGTGTCTCAGGGGATGCTGCATTGAAAGTGAATGATGATGATTAAAAACATTCCTCGTGATTCTGAATTTACTTTGCTTCCAAGTACTGGGTGTTGGTTCCCAATTAGTTTCTCACATCCCAGCATTTCCAGCACGTGGAGGAATGCACTAACTTGAACGAAATTGCCTTCCATTATTTTTGAGAAATCAAACACTTTTTAGCTTGGTATCACGCAGAAACAAGAGCTCTAGAAGTGATTTGATTGCCCCTCACTTGTTGCTACCTTTTTGATCCTGTCAGCTGAGAAAACTCAGCTGGACAAAGAAGCAGGGAAAATGTGTGATGGTGGAGAGAAGCTCTACACAAGGATGCTCAGCTGGTGAAAGGGGTACAGTGAGGACCTGCCTCACCAGGAATTCCCATGAAGGTGTGATCTTTGGGAAGCCTCCTGTACAGCAATAGAGCTGCAACCTCAAGTCCCTCTGCTGCAGTAATCCCAATGCATGAGTCTGTGGGAAACTGGGCACTGCTAGGTCTAGCATATGAAGAACCACTTGGGTTCTGCATGAATCTCCTGCAGCTTTTGCCTGGTCCTTCTATCATCTCCCTTTGTCCTGGACAAATCCCAGCAGGGGTCTAGAACACACCTTCCAAAGCGATAGCAGTGTCTTGGCCTGAAATTCCAGTGTTTCTAGTTAAAAGTGTCTCTGAGTGCCACCATTAGGGTTTCAGGCATCTCACAGCCTTGCTACCACCACTCTGCTTTGAGTCTGAGGCCAGAGACTCACCAGAGGTTTAAGAATCAGAGCCAGCAGCTTCTTCCCCAGCCTTGGGATCTTGCAGCTATTCACCTGTGGTTTCAAGCTTGGATCTACAACATCTCCTGTGCTGAGAGATGACAAGAGAAGGGGATCAAGTCAGAGAAGCTGTTTGCCCTTGGTATCTCCAGGTTGGGGTGGGAGAGGTGTGCTTGCTTATGCCTCATGGGCATGGGGATGGAGGTGTTCCACAGCACTCCTGCCAGAGGGCTCCTACTTACAATACATCCAACCAAGCACGGCCTCCATCAGCAAAAAAGCTCTTCAGAAACAGTTCATTCATGACATAGTGGATCCGAGGTGGAGGAAAAGGAACCAGCTGCACCAGAACACAAGATTATGCAGCAGCCTGGGGATGTGAATAATTTCCAGGGCTCAACCTCAAAGAGCAGCACCTCCCTGCACTCCACATTCTGACAGAGCCCACAGCTCAATCCTTTACTAGCCCAGGCATCTCTCCCTCTGATTATTCCTCCCTGACTACTGTTTGGCTCAGCTCTGAGATCTCTCCAGAGCTGTTTCCTCCTCCATCCAGCTCCAGGCAGTCACTGGGCAGGAAGCTGCACCATGTTCTCACTTGTCCCAGCAGAACTGACACCTGCTCAGGCATGGATTCACTTTGCCATGAAAAGCATCCCATGTCCTCATATGCACTCCATTTCCCACAGTTCTTTTCCCTCAGTGGTTTGGGAAGGGCAGAAATCTCCATGGATATTGAGGAGGAAGGAGCAGAACACCCCCCAGTTCAAGAGGGACATAGAACTGCTTGAGAGTGTCCAGTGCAGAGCCACAAAGATGATGAAGGGAATGGAACATCTCTCTTATGAGGAGAGCCTGAGGGAGCTGGGGCTGTGCTGCTTGGAGAGGAGGAGAGTGAGAGGTGACCTCAGCAATGGTTATAAAGATGTAAAGGTGAGTGCCAGGAGGCTGGAGCCAGGCTCTGCTGGGTGATGCCCAATGACAGGACAAGGGACAATGGGTGGAAGCTGAGAAACAGGAAGTTTCATTTGAACATGAGGAGGAATTTTTTCACTGTGAGACTTGTGGAGTCTCCCTCTCTGGAGATATTCAAAACCTGCCTGGATGTGTTCCTGTGTGATCTGGTACAGGAGATCCTGCTCTGGCAGGGGGGTTGGATTGGATGAGCTTTCAAGGTCCCTTCCAGCCCCTGACATTCTGTGATTCTATGATTCTACGAACACCTGTAAAAGCTCTATTAAGGAACAACAGACCTAAAAAATGGCAGAAAACATTTCCAGAGTCAAATGCAGCATTTTATGGCTGCTGCTGTCTGGTGTAGACCACAGCTACCAGATTAGAGATGGATTTGTTACAGCCCTGGCCCCTTCAATCATAGAATCACAGAATTGATTCAGCTGGAAAAAAAACTTGAAGATCAAATCCAAGTGCTAAATCCATCAAGACTTCAACAACAATTGGGGCTCTTCAGCCTGGAGAAGAGAAGGCTTCCAGGACACCTTAGAGTAGCCTTCCAGTATCTGAAGGGGGCCTACAGGAAGGCTGGGGAGGGACTATTTACAAGGTCTGGCAATGACAGGACAAGGGGCAATGGGTTTAAACTGGCAGAGGGGAGATTTAGACTGGATGTTAGGAGGAAGTTCTTTACAGTGAGAGTGGTGAGACATTGGCACAGGTTGCCCAGGGAGGTTGTGGCTGCTCCCTCCCTGGAGGTGTTCAAGGCCAGGCTGGACGAGGCCTTGAGTGACCTGTGCTAGTGGGAGGTGTCCCTGCCTATGGCAGAGGGGTGGAACTAGATGCTCCTTGAGGTCCCTTCCAACCTTACCATTCTATGATTCTGTGATTCTATGATCACAAACTATATCACTAAACATCACAGCTGTGTGTCTTTTAGTTATTTCGAGGGTCAGTGACTCCTCTGCTTCCCTGGGCAGTCAGCTGCAATGCTCAACAACATTTTTGATTAAGACTTTTTTTTACTGTCCAATCTCAACCTCCCATGGTGCAACTTGAGACCATTTCTTCTCATCCTATCACTTTGTTGCTTAGGAGAGGAGACCAACACCCTCCTCACTACAACCTCCTTTGAGACAGTTGTAGAGAGCAAGGTCTCCCCTGACCCTGCATTTTTCCAGGCTGAATAACCCCAGTTCTCTGAGCCACTCTAAGTAAGACCTGTCTCTAGACCCCTCACCACTTTGTTGCCCTTCTTTTGATACACTCCAGCCCCTCGTGTCTTTCTTGTAGTGAGGGGCCCAAAGCTGAACACAGTTATGCAAGTTGCAGCCTTCCCAGTGCTGAGTACAGTTTAAGCAGGTACCAGCTTGCTAACTGCTCCTGCTGTTTCCCCAGGACTTGCACTGCTACCTGGGGTAGGCAGAGAGCCTGCAGTGTGTCCGTGGCTGTAGTAACTTAATCCCACATCTCTGCTGGGTCCTTTATCACAGTATCACAGTATAAGCAAGGTTGGAAGAGACCTCAAAGATCATCAAGTCCAACCCACTACCACAGACCTCAAGACTAGACCATGGCACCAAGTGCCACGTCCAAACGTGCCTTGAACACCTCCAGGGACGGTGACTCCACCACCTCCCTGGGCAGCCCATTCCAGTGGGGAATGACTCTCTCAGTGAAGAACTTTCTCCTCACCTCCAGCCTAAACTTCCCCTGGCACAGCTTGAGACTGTGTCCTCTTGTTCTGGTGCTGGTTGCCTGAGAGAAGAAAGCAACCTCCTGCTGGCCACAACCACCCTTCAGGTAGTTGTAGACAGCAAGAAGGTCTCCCCTGAGCCTCCTCTTCACCAGGCTAAACAATCCCAGCTCCCTCAGCCTCTCCTCATAGGGCTTGTGCTCGAGGCCTCTCACCAGCCTCGTTGCCCTTCTCTGGACACGCTCAAGCACCTCAATGTCCCTCTTAAATTGAGGGGCCCAGAACTGGACACAGTACTCAAGGTGTGGCCTAACCAGTGCAGAGTACAGGGTGAGAATGACCTCCCTGCTCCTGCTGGCCACACTACTCCTGATGCACACAGCTTTCCCACAGCTAGGCTCAGGGGGTCCGTGTCTGGTTTCTGAAGGGTGATTTCAGCAGCGAGGGGCAAAGCTGGGGACACCCCAGGGAGGGGGGGAAGAGCGTGGGGTGGTTGTGCTCACCTCGTGCCCAGCTGCCTGCAGAGCCATCCTGGTTTCCTGCACTGCCCGCCGCATGCAGGGGGGCAGCGGGAAGTAGCCGTCTGTGTCGTAGTACCCGACCCGCAGGGGAGCAGAGCTGGAGTACACCTGGAGCAAAGAGCCACCAGTGAAGCATTTCTAACCCTGCTGGGGGCAGGACTGTGCCCACACTGCAGCCCAGTGTGGAATGAGGCAAAAGCTCCAGATGTTGGGAAGTCACTAATTTTCTGACTTTCCAGATGTCCACCCTTGCCTTTTCCTCCAGCCTCCCCTTCAGCACAGGCTCACAGGATGTCAGGGCTTGGAAAGGACCCAAAGAGGTCATCAAGTCCAACCCTCCTGCCAGAGCAGGACCAGACAATCTAGCTCAGGTCACAGATTCTATGACTCTATGATAAAGTTAGGCCTCTCTCCCAATTGCAACAGCAAATCTCCCCAGCTTGCTTTTAATATTGTTTCTTCAAGAAAGATGCTTATGCCACACTGGGGTCTGGGCATCTTCTTGAGCATACAATCTAGCTCAGGTCACACAGGAACACATCCAGACAGGCCTTGAAAGTCTCCAGAGAAGGAGACTCCACAACCTCTCTGTGGAGCCTGTTCCAGTGCTCTGGGACCCTTCCAGGCAAGAAGTTCCCCCTTGTGTTGAGCTGGAACCTCCTGTGCTGCAGCTTCCATCCATTGCTCCTTGTCCTATCCCAGGCAGCAGTGAGCAGAGCCTGCCCCCACCATCCTAATCCCCAGCCCTCAGATATTTATAAACATTTATTAAATCCCCTCTCAGTCTTCTTTTCTCCAGACTAAACAGCCCCAGGTCCCTCAGCCTCTCCTCATCAGGCAGTGCTCCAGTCCCCTAATCATCCTTGTAGCCCTCTGCTGGACCTTCTCCAGCAGATCCCTGTCCCTCTTAAACTTCATCCCTCCATTCAGATAGATTCAACCACTGCTGCAAAGGGAAAAGAAATGAAGAGGCAGGAATTTGCTGCAGGAGTTTCTGATCCTGTCTCATCTTCCCCTTAAAATCTCCAACTTTTTGTTCCTGGTGCTGCCTTCCTCCTCACTCTTTCCTGGGGTCTCTCAACCTGACAAACTACATGCCAGCTGGGCAAGCATAAAGGATATCTACTTACTCACCTGTTTTTTTTTTTTCCCTAAAAATTATGAATTATGCCTTCAAAGAGAGTTAACAAATTACTGGATACCAGCACTGTAAAGATAATTGGACCCTTCAAAACCACATAAGCTGAGCATGAAGCACCCTCAAAAGAAGCAGGACTCACCTCCTCGTTGAAGGGGATGGGAGGCACAGTGGGGTCCAGCTGGAACATCTCCTGGCAGAGCAGTGCCTTCATGCACAGGGCCAGGCTGTCCACATCTCTTGCCATCGGGCCCAGAGCACCAGGAACTGGAGTGGGATGACAGCAAATGTCCACATTAAGAAATGGGTGCATCAGACATTGGTTTACCCCTCTGCACAGCCATGCTGGCTGTGAGGGATGGTCAGGTAACGAGGGTGGGATGTTTCAGAGGGACTCCAGATATATCTTGGTTGTCACAGGCCTAGAGGAGGACATGGGACTCTTCACAGCATCTAAAGAAAAGCAATTAAAAATTCCTGTACCTGCCAGGATCCCACTGATTGGACCACCCACTCCAGATAAGCTGTGGGAAAAGAAAAAGAAGTCTGTTGGCACTTCAGTAACGATGACCTACTCCTGATGCCTTTGAGTAGTGCAGTGAGGGCTTCACTTCAGGACCCAAACCAGAAGAAACAAAATGCTGGTCAAAATCAAAACAAAACCAACAAATCTTTGTTCCATTTTAGTATCATTTAATCACTTCAGCCCCTTTTTCCTTTTAACTCCAGGCCATATTTACAAGGCAAACACAGCCACAAAACCTAACAACACTGCCTCTTGGGAGTTGAGCACAGCAAGCCAGCCTTTAAGAAAGTGTCTTCTCTCCCCCCAACCAGGTGTTCACTGAGAACCTCTTCTGCTGAGTTTGATACTTAGCAAGCTCCCTGTAGAGTGGGAAAGGTAGACCCCAGCACCTACCTGAGCCTTTGGGCTGTGGGTTTGAGCCCACAAAGTCCACAGAAGCTGGATGGCAAGCGGATGCTGCCACCAATGTCTGAGCCGATGCCTAGGATGGAGCCTCCCCCGGCGATCAAAGCTCCCTCTCCTCCTGAGGAGCCCCCAGGGCTCTTCTGGTGGTTGAAGGGGTTCAAAGTCTTGCCAAAGATGGGATTGCTGCAGTCGTAGCTGGGGAGAAGAAAACCAGCAAGTGAGTGATCTAATGTCTAATGCCTTCAGCTTGTTGGCTCTCCCTTGCAGTGAGCTTATGTGGCACAGCCACATCATTTCTTCCTGTAAATCCTTCAGGACACAGCTCATTCCCATGAGCTTCTGATCCCCATCCCATGCACAAGTGCACTTGATTTCTCTTGTCTTGGTATTTTTTTTTTTTTTTATCCTCTTAATCTTATCTTAAATCTATTTTCAGTTGAACTGAGATTGCTGGCAGCTGACGGAAGAGGCACTCATCCAGGCAACAGCTCAGAAAACAGGAATGAAGGATCCTGTCTTGGGACCTGCAGGCTGGGATTTAACTTCAGGAGTACAACCAGAGGAAGATTTTCTAATGACATGAGTTACTTGAAGAGGGATTGTGGCACGTTGGTCATTGCAAAGGGGATGGCTCCCTGCTTCTTCAGAACCTTGACTAGGACGCTGTCATCCTGCGCGGGAGTGCCCAGGCATTGCACAAGCCCACAGGTTGACAGATGCCCCTGCAGAGAGGAAAAGTCAAGGGACACAGTCAGTGCAGTTGCCTTGCCATTTTGGAAGGGTGATCTGGTGTCCCCTTTTTAGGGGAGGGGTTGGTAATAACCCTCTCTCTCTCTCTCCTTTCACCCTTGACACAGGGCTGCCAAGAACTTACAGGGCTAAGGCCTCTCCTGAAGCTGTCCTTGCTCATTTCTATGCTATTTCTCTCCCCTGACCCATATGCAACTCCATAGATAGCTCAGGATCAAGCCAGGTGTCCTGCTAGCTGTGTTCACCCACTCAAGGAGAAAATACACATCCCAGGCAAACACAGTGTGCTCCTTTTTACTTAGTCTTAGTGTTTGGGACTTGCCTTGGGCTTAGTGCACAGTGTTGGTAAGTAAACATGGAGGAGACTGCCCAACAAATTTGGCTCAGGAGTGTGTGATCAGCCCTCATGAGGGCTTGGCTGTGAAGAGGCTTCTGGTGCACAGCTAAGAAGCTCCGTGGCCAAGCTAGAGCACAACAGGGATTTGAGATCAATGGTTCCTGCTACTAATGGCTTTCTAGAAGCTGAGTCATGTTCTTACCCCTGGTACTCAAACCTCAGAGCAGAAGACTGAGTTACTGCTCAAATGACCACATATCAGAGAAGGAACCATTTGGGTGTACAACTGTTCATTCCCTGCTATTTTGCAGGTGGTGGCTTCAAAGTGCCAGGGTTCTAGCTGCAGTGAGATGTAAGGCCATAGCCTCTGTGCTGGTTTGAGGCTAATTGGAATATTTTAATGAGAGAAATTAGGCCATTGGCTGTGAAATTAAAATAATAGTGATGTCTATATTACCCACTGGTTATGGTTGGAGATATAAAAAGTCAAAACATAAAGATTCTCAGTCTCTGGCTGCAGATTGCTTCGTTAACTCCTTTGCCTGGACCTGTATAACTCAATCTAATCATTCTCCTTCTGACCTCTTATCTGGCATCTCACCCCTGCACATAAGCCTTCTGAGATAAGGGAGGGGGGTGGGAAGTTAGTTCAGAGCCCTCCTGGGCAATTCTGCTGTTGGGGAGGGGTTTTGAATTTCTGTACTACTTGTATATAATTGTACATAATGTAAATATCTGCATATATTGTGTCTATATGCTTGTAAATTTGTGCTATGCTGTAAAACATAGCTTCATCCTTAACTTCCAGCTGTCTGAGCTAGCCTGGTGAATGCAGAGTTGGGGAGGGAAACTCTGGAACCACCATGACAGTCTCTGACCCACCCAGGCCTCCCACAGCGTAAGCAGAGAGGGATCAGAGTCCTTCCCCATTTTCTGTGTCCCACTCCCAGCCCAGCTCATAATGGCACCTTGTGGCTGATGTGATCCTTGATGCTGACAGGGATACCATAGAGCAGCCCTTTCTCCTTCTGCCCTTCTATTTCCTGGAGCTGCTCCTCACATTCTGGGATAAAATGTCGCAAGCAGTTTGTTTGCTGAGTCACTTCCAGAGCCTTTGCCAGACACGTGGAGAAGCAGGTGTTAGTGGAGAACAGTACCATTAGATAGCTGCATTCAGTAGCTACCTGGATCTTCAAAGCAAGGGATAGTAGCTTGGCATGACAAGAAAGCTGGGGAGGGACTTTTTAGGCTGTCAGGTAGTGCTAGGACTGGGGGAATGGAACAAAGCTAGAAATGGGTAGATTCAGACTGGATGGTAGGAAGAAGTTCTTCAGCATGAGGGTGGTGAGAGCCTGGAAGGAGTTGCCCAGGGAGGTAGTGGAAGCCCCATCCCTCCAGGGATGGGTGTTTAAGGCCAGGCTGGATGAGGCTCTAGACAGCCTGATCCAGTGTGAAGTGTCCCTGCCCATGGCAGGGGGGTTGGAACTAGACAATCCTTGTGGTCCCTTCCAACCCTGACTGATTCTGTGAATAGTAACCCCATTCCTGGAGCGTTCCAGCTCAAGCCATCTCAAAGGTCTGCCAGTAATGGGGTCAGACCCAGGAGACAGACTGATCTTTGCCTCTTTGTATCTTTCTCCTGATATCTGCTATACTAAAGACTTGTCGTAATCACCAGCTCCAGCAAACATCCTCAGCCACCACACATCATGGCATGGAGAACATAAGTGATTTTTCCCACCACACTGCAAAAAGGCACTCACCTTCTCTAAGTAGGCATAGAGGACTGTCCTGGGAGACAGAGACCCTTCCTGCAATCTCCCAGTGAGTTCCACCAAGGGCAGGGACAGGATAGCATCTGTCTGGACACTGGGGATCTGCAAGGGAAGATGAAGGGGATTGCCAGAACAGGAGCTCCAGTTATCTGCTGGCTCAGAGTGTTTCTTAACCTTTGCCATCGTTATCAATAGAGCTTGCTGGAAAGGCAGACCCTGCACATGAGGGATCAGACTTTGAGCTGCTGAGTTTGGATGTCATGAACACGATGCAAGAACAGGAGCCCACCTGCCACTGAAGGTGTAGAAGAGCTTCACGAATCCACTGCAGAAGAGGACAAGGCAATGCCTCATAACAGAGCCCTCCCTCTGGCACTGCAGGGCAAGTCAGTGGTTAAGTCTACCAAGAGGTAATCTCTGCTGAGCAAACACCAGCCTGGGCAGAAGGCACCAAAGTCCTTGCACACAAATCTCAGACTGGTCCCTCACCCCTCAGAACGAGTACAGGCAGTGTGGGTCAGCCCAGTGTGAGGACAAACATTTAATAGCTGTAGCCCAGCAAGCTGCAAAGGACTCACAGGTGAGTACAATCTGCTCACATGGAGACAATTGGCACCTCTCAGTGCCACCAGCTTTTGCAAAGGTTTTCTGCCATATTTATAGATATGTATTTAAGAAAAAAGGTTGTACAGATACATATCACATGCAGCTGATATGCTTTATCTCCAGGTACATTACCTGTGTAAACAAGAACTGGTTTAAACGATACCTACTCAGAAGCAAAGGAGCAGGAAGTAAAGGCAGTTAGAAAGCAGTGTTGCAGTGGGAATTTGGGGCCACATCCATGCTGGCCGGGTGCTTGTTGTTTCCAGGGGACACTGAATGTTTTGTGTTTCATTACTGTTAAGTTATGCCAAGCATCTTCTGAGCAGCCTGATGGGCCAGGTGGTCTCACTTGCTGGGAAATCTGGTGGAAACTCTTTAGAAGACTCTCCAAGAGCTATTCAGAAGCCAAGTTTTAAAGACAAAGATATAAGGGTGAGAGATGTGTAAACAGTATTAGGAAGAGGAAGAATCTTTCTTGTTTCTGCCTATAGAGGCAACAGACATTTCTAGATCCCCAAAGAACTTTTGGGTCAGTGAAGGGCTGGTGCTTCACCACCTGTGTTGTCCAAAAAACTCTTCTCAGTAATTCACACCTCCCTGGCTATAGACTCCCACCACATCTCAGCCAGCTTGAAGAGAACAGTGATCTCCTTTCCTTCCAAGGCAAACTTTCCTCTTGTTGAAGGTTGCTGGTACACCTCCCCCAGACTCCTCATTATGAAAGCTATGGAGGGATGATCTGGAAAGAAGAGCTGAAGAACAATCAGCAGATACCTTGGTGGCACTCAGACCCCCCAGAAGGATGGGTTACCTGCTCCCTGAACTGCTGGACAATCTTTGCCATTTTCTTCACACCTTCATCCCGGGTCCTCCGAGCCTCTTCCATTTTCTTCTCGATTTGCCTTTTGCTCAGCCATTTCCAGGCCACCACAGCTGCTGCTGCAGAGCCACAGAGCAAGACAAGGACAGCAGAAGGATCCACCTCTCTCTCAGGCAAGAGCTGTCTTAGCTGTTGCTGGATCATAATGTGGCCTTCTGGTCTCCAGGGACGAAGCAAGAAAGAAAATCCAGGCAGGAGAAGACCACATTCCCTGACTTTCCAGACCTGTCCCTCCTCCCAGCACCATTCACCTGGGTCAGCAAATAGTTTGCAAGCCCAAAGCTGACCCCTGCAAAGCTGCCCTCAGTGAAGCATGCAGTGGAGAATGATTGATCAGGAAATGGAAAAGGTGGTGTTTGGCCAGTGAACCTTGGCACATCAGGATTATAGGGGGTTTCTGGGCAGTGGGAAGTTCTCCACTGGGGAGGAAGAGCTGTGCTTTCAGCTGAACAAAAGAAGTGAGGAAATAGCTGCTCTCCTATTTCCTGTGTAGTCTGAGAGGACAATGGGAGAAGGGGAAAAAACAGCTTGAAATCACCAGACTGCCCTGCATGGGAATGGGGAATGGTATGATGAGAGGATGAACAGCTGTGGGGTACTCACTCACTCTGCAAATCCTTTAGGCTGTGCTGCTCCCATGGTGGCCAGAGGCTGTTTGAAATAGGGCTCAGCACCACCTTGATGTCTCACGCCCCAGGAGGAAAGGCTGTTCCACCATATGACAGAGTATTGCCTTAGGAATGGAAAATCCCACAGAGCTGCAAGCCAGAAGTAAACTATTTCCAACAGATAGTAGTGTATGAGGTCATTCCAACACAGGGATGCTCACTGTTAGCATGCACTGAGCCAAAGGCAACAACCCAGCCAACATCAGCCCCAAAACAAATGCCACACTCTGCCTGTAACCTCTGCTGCTGGATTTGGATGATTCTACCATGGGTCCTACCTTGAGGAATGTTTTGAGGCAGAGAGATTGTGCACTATAGAACTTTGAGAGGTTGCACTTGATGCCTAGAAGGCCAGAACCTGATTCTGTTCCAACAGAGCATGGAACTGGCTATGGAAAGGAAGGTGAAGAGCATTCTCCCATCAGTTCTAGGCAGTCCTCTAATGCTTGATTTTTCACCCATTGTTGTGCTCGTTCTTAGCAGTTATAAGAATTCTCTTTTGGTTTCTGTGCCCATAGGGAATATCCTCTCTGTCCTCAACTGGAGGGGTTTGTGAAGAACTCTGGACAAAATTGGCTTTGGCATCCTGTAAGAAACAGTCTGGAGTGGCTGAACAGTGAAATTAAGGCACCCTTAGCAAATTTGCAGATGATACCAAGCTGAGTGGTGTGGTTGATAGAACTGAAGGATGGGATGCCATCCAGAGGGACTCAGACAGGCCGGAGAGATGGGCTGTGGAGAATCTCATGAGGTTCAATAAAGCAAAGTTCAAGGCTGGGAGTAATCCTCAATATCAATACAGGCTACAGGGTTGAGAGCAACCCTGCAGAAAAGGGTTTGAGGGTATCAGTGGATGAGAAGCTGGACATGGGCCAACAGTGTGGACTTGCAGCCCAGAAGGCACCCTGGGCTGCATGAAAAGAAGCATGGCCAGCAGATCAAAAGAGGTGATTCTGCCATTCTGCTCTGGTGAAATCCCACCTGAAGTACTGTGTCCAGGTCTGGGGCCCCCAACACAAGAGAGACATGGACCTACTGGAGCAGGTCGAGGGCAGGGCCATGCAAATGATCAGAGGGTTGGAGCACCTCTCCTGTGAAAACAGGCTGAAAGAATTTGGGCTGTTCAGCCTGGAAAAGAGAAGGCTCTGGTGAGATCTTAAAACTACATTTCAGTATCTGAGGGGGACCTATGGGAAGGCTGGGGAAGGACTGTTTAGAAGGGCTTGTAGTGATAGGACGAGAGGCAATGGTTTGAAACAGGAGCAGGAGAGATTTAGGTTTGACATTAGGAGGAAGTTCTTTACAATAGGAGTGGTAAAGTATTGGAACAGGTTGCCCTGGGATGTGGGCGAGATGTCATCCAAGGAGACATTCAGAATCAGACTCAGCGTGACCCTGGGCAGCCTGATCTAGGGGTAGGTGTTGCTGCTTACTGCAGGGAGTTAGAGGAGCTGACAAGATGCTTGGGGCAGTGTGGCTGGAGAGCTGCCTGGCAGAAAGGGATCTGGGGGTTGTAATAGGCAGGAGCTAAACAGGAGCCAGCAGTGTGCCCAGGTGGCCAGAAGGCCAATGGCATCCTGGCTTGGATTAAAAATGCTGTAGCCAGCAGGAGCAGGGAGGTGATTGTCCCCTTGGACTTGGCTTTGGTGAGTCCTCACCTTGAGTGTTGTGTTCCGTTTTGGGCACTGCAATACAAGAGAGATGTGGAGGTGCTGAGTGGGGCCAGAGGAGGGCAATGAAGCTGGGGAAGGGCCTGGAGAATAAATCTTGTGAGGAGCGACTGAGGGAGCTGGGGATGGTTAGTGTGAGGAAGAGGAGGCTGAGGGCAGACCTCATTGCTGTCTACAACTACCTGAAGGGACCTTGTGGAGAGGTTGCTGCTGGTCTCTTGTCACAGGTAATTGGAGACAGAACAAGGGGGAATGGCCTCAAGCTGAGACTCGGGAGGTTTAGATTGGACATTAGGAAGAAGTTTTTCATAGACAGAGTGGTCAGGGACTGGAAGGAGCTGCCCAGGGAGGTGGTGGAGTCACCCACCCTGGATGTGTTTAAGGGTGGTTTAGATGTGGTGCTTAGGGCTATGGTTTAAGGTGAATCTTGTAGAGTAGGGTTCTAGGTTGGACTTTGTGATCCTGAGAGGCTTTGCCAACCTGCATGTTCCTGTGATTCTGTGACCTTTGAGGGACCTTTCCAACCCAATGCAATGTGTGAATTTGTGGAGCTGACAGCTACATAGTAACGAATGAAGTCTTTTTCTGTGTTCTCTTTCACAGCACCCTTGCTCGGAGGAGGCACTGCTGGCTTTAGGAGCGCAGCAGCGTGAGGACACGATTGCAGCCCACCCATACGGCAGTGCTGCCTGCAGGTGTGTGCGAACAGGATCAGCAAGCAGCCACACTCAGCCTTCTGCCGGCCTCCAGGAATCCACCCAAGGGCTTCCCGAGGCAGAGGCAGGCTCTTTGTCTGTGGGACAGCAACATAACCTCTCCGATGGGCTGAGCAGATGCGGGAGGCTTTTCCCCCGTGCTAGGCAGTGCCAGGGCATTGGCTTCCCTCATCGACTTGTGCACCGGAACCTGTGCTCCCGTCCTGCCCTTTAGACGCTTGGCAAATATTTAGCGGAGGCAGAGCCGGCAGTGCTCAGCTGACCGGGTGTTTCAAAGGGCAAAATTCCAAGCATGCAGCTGCCTTTCCAGGTAGCCAGATGCTGCTGAGGAAGCTCCTTTTCCTGTCAATGTGCAAGCATCTCCACCTCCTTCAGGAACCGGAGGTGTGGATCCTCCTGCCACAGCAAGGTCACAGACAGCTCCGCGGTTCCTACCAAAGCCTACAGCAGGGAAACAGGTAGTGAGGAGTGAGTGAAAGGTGAACCTATCCTCAGGACTGGGATGGTTTCAAAATCCAAGCCTTTCTTTGTACCCTATGAGTAAACCTGCTGAGGTACTCCAAGGTCCATGTGAAAGTAAAGAGTCTCTGCCACTGAGGGGAGCAGCTACACAATGGTGGCATTGTGTGGACCCACAAAAGGGAGCAAGAGGTGCTTGGGAGAAAAGCCTGCTGAGGAAGAGACCAGTGTCCCTCCGGAGAAACCAAGGCAGGGAAGCAAAGGGATGTCTCAAGGCACGTCTTAAAGCAGAAGCAAATCTCAAGTCCATAGCAGAAGTGAGAAAACTGCCTGACTGGCAGGTCAGTGTTCACTCCTCCACATTTCACCAATGTGCTCTAAACAGAAAGAACAACTGCAACATTTCACAAGGTTTTTCTTGTCTGAATGGATCCAGATCCAAGGACAGACTCACTAGAAAAGATGAGAAGAAAACCAAGACCCTTTTTGCAGGGAGAGTCAGCCTTTAGCAGCTGGTCTGGGATTTGATTGTGGCACCCACAACATCTCCTTCACTTCAAGCCATCATAGAAAAGAGGCAGTAAGACCAACTCCAAGAGCCCACTCATGTCCCCAGGAGGAGCTGCACTATCTCTGCAAATCAAAATCCCACTGACTCACTGCCATCACACTTGTTCCAACACCCTCAGTCCTCAAGCAGACAGGGTTGTGATAGAAACTTTGTATAATCAAACTGTTCTCCCTCTAAATTTGTTTAATTTTGATTAAAATGACAAAGTATAAATCCTGACAGCTGTACCTCGTGGTGATGTTTTTGGAACCAAACCCTTTTCCATAACAATTTACAAACCAAGCTCTGAAAGAATTATAAAGAACCAAACCCTTTTCCATAACAATTTATAAACCAAGCTCAGAAAGAATTTTAAAGACCTTTTGCAGAATGCTGAAATCACAGTGAAGCAGACTGGTCCCCTCTGGAGGAGCTGCTCCAGCTGGCTCAGAGTGCTGAATAACTAAACTGTACCCTGGGAACTCTCCAGTTTCTGACTCATTTCAGCCTGGAATATCTAACGGAAGGATAAGATTTTCCTCACAGAACTAACAGCTAATTACAGACTTGCCACTGCTTAACCTACACCTTTCTTACAACCAAGAGCAGAGGTTCAAGGATGAGAGCCTCTTTCTAGCAACTCCTTTTAGTATTGCTCAGCCAGGACCCTTTTGACTCTCTCTGAACAAACTGTAATGGGATGGGCAGAGAAATCTTTCATCCCAACCCTCATGCCTCTGACAGCAGGGGCTGCTTTCTCTCCTGACCATCCCTGCATCTCTCCCACTTTCATGCATATTGCACTGCTTGGGCCTTTCCATAGCCTTTCCATAGCCTTTCCTTGGGCCTTTCCACAGCCATGTCATAGAATCATAGAATGGTTTAGGTTGGAAGTGACTTCAAAAATCACTTAGTTCCAAGGCAGGGACACCTCCCACTAGCACAGGTCACTCAAGGCTTCATTCAACCTGACCTTGAACAACTCCAGGGAGGGAGCAGCCACAACCTCCCTGGGCAACCTGTGCCAGTGTCTCACCACCCTCACTGCAAACAACTTCCTCCTAACATCCAGTCTAAATCTCCCCTCTGCCCATTTAAACCCATTGCCCCTTGTCCTGTCATCGCAAGACCTTGTAAATAGTCCCTCCCCAGCCCTCCTGTAGGTCCCCTTCAGATATTACAAGTTCTCCTGGAAGCCTTCTCTTCTGCAGGCTGCAGAGCCCCAACTCTCATAGCCTGTCCTCAGAGCAGAGCTTCTCCAGCCCTCTGAGCATCTTCGTGGCCTCCTCTGAACTCACTCCAACAGTTCCAAACACCTGCAGATCAAGTAAGGTGGGAGCTTGAGAAGATCCACCAAGAGATCTCTACTTTCTTCCTTAGAAGGAAGACCCAGAAGTGCACATGGTTTGGGGAATGTTCAAAAGACCAAAGTATCTTGTGCTCCAGCTCTGCCCACAAACACCACCACAGATGCATCCAGAGACACCTCAATGGAGATTACCAAATAGCTTCTCAGCATAGCCATGGTTAAAGGCTGGCCTCAGCTCAGGACAAAGAATCACATCCAGCCTTAGCTTCCTCCATTTAGCAACAAATTTGGTGCAGTAAACCTAGAAGGAAAGACAGTGGAGGTGACAAAAAAAGGTCTGTTGAAGAGAAGTGGCAGATCAATGCTGACAGCATGGGAAAAGGAAGGAAAAACTCTTCCTGAAAAGTCACACAGGATCACAGGCTTATGGGATGTTAGGAGTTGGAAGGGACCTAAAGAGATCATCGAGTGCAACCCCCCTGCCAGAGCAGGACCACACAAGCTAGCTCAGGTCACAGATTCTATGACTCTATGATAAAGTTAGGCCTCTCTCCTAATTACAACACCAAATCTCCCCAGCTTGCTTTTAATATTGTTTCTTCAAGAAAGATGCTTATGCCACACTGGGGTCTGGGCATCTTCTTGACCATACAATCTAGCTCAGGTCACAGAGGAATGCATCCAGACAGGCCTTGAAAGTCTCCAGAGAAGGAGACTCCACAACCCTTCTGGGGAGCCTGTTCCACTGCTCTGTGACCCTTACAGGCAAGAAGTTGCCCCTTGTGTTGAGCTGGAACCTCCTGTGCTGCAGCTTCCATCCACTGCTCCTTGTCCTACCCCAGGGAACAAGTGAGCAGAGCCTGTCCTCCCCCTCCTGACCCCCAGCCCTCAGATATTGATAAAAAATCCCCTCTCAGTCTTCTCCAGACTACAAAGCCCCAGGTCCCTCAGCCTCTCCTCATCAGGCAGTGCTGCAGTCCCCTCATCATTGTTGTAGCCCTCTGCTGGACCTTCTCCAGCAGATCCCTGTCCCTCTTAAACTGGGGAACCCAAAATTGAAGGTAGTACTTAAGATGAGGTCTCAGCAGGGCAGAGTAGAGGGGAATTAGAACCTCTCTTGATCTGCTGGACACACTCTTCTTAATGCACCCCAGGATCCCATTGACCTTCTTGGCCACAAGGGCACATTGCTGTCCCATGGATGACTTCTTACCTTTTATTCTTCCAACAGAACACCATGTGCTGCCCAGACCTAGACATTAATGCTGTAAGGGGACATTTCATAGTTGATTTCTTTGGGTATTACCCCAAATGCTTCCCATGAACAGTTTTGCCTGAATTCTATTGACTGGAGATCAACAGCAATTTGAAGAATTATGACTACCTGATTAAATAGTTGGATTATTTTGGCAAAAACAACAACAACAACAAAATGTCTAGAGGACAGGGGTTCAAAACACTGTCACAAAGCCTTCAGAATAGAGGTAAGAAAAAGAAGCAGCAAAAGGCAGCCAGGCAAGCTAGGCAAACTGGGCTTCCCCCTGCCAGTGCAGCAGGAACAGCTTCAGGCTTGCACTACAAACCCAAAAGAGCTCCAGACAAGTTGCCTGATTTACCACAGCTTTGCTGAACATCAGGCAGTGAATGAACCCATCCTCCAAGAGCTGTTTCACTTTGTCTTAGTAAGTAGGCACTGAGGTACCACACTATGGCTGCTTCTGCAGCTGTAGGCTGCTTTCAGAGATGTATTTCTCACATGCTCCAGCCCCTGTTCTGCCACAACTCTGCCACTCCAAGATTTCTGTACCAGGGGCTGCTTTGCAGTCTGACTTCAATTTCCTCCTGCAGTCTTAATCCTTCCTGCTGAAAGTTCAACAAATGAGATGAGTTTCCTGGAAATAGAGTTAGAGGAGATAACCTGACTTTATTTTTTTTTTTTTTGTCTGAGAGAAAAGCTGTTTGCTAGCCAAAGCTTTTGAATCAGCTCTTGTTCACAGTAGATGAAAAAAAGATGATGTGGTTTCCTTGAAGACAAACAGTACAGAACATCTTTGAGGCTTTTTGAGAGTTTTCTTTTTGGTTGGTTTTGTTGTTGGTTTGGGGTTTTTGGTTTTTTTTTGGTTTTTTTTTTTGGTGTTTTGTTTGGTTTTGTTTTCAGGGGGAGGGAAGAATCTCTTTTCACTTGAAAAAAAGACAAACCCAAACACTTCCATCAGCCAAGCCACCCAGACAGGGTTTTCCCTCTGCCCTACAATCTGTCAGAGCTGCTGCAAAGGAGTGTGCATGTCCACTGAGTGACTGGCACTTATGGAGGCTGTGTGGTGCAGGCTGGGGGCATGTTTCTGCTCGGGCAGGGTTGCAAGAGTGTCCTAGGGGAATGCAGCTCCTGCCTTGTGGGAGGACGCCAGAACAGCTCAGCTTGGTTAGCTCTGCAAAACACCAGCTGAAAGGAGATACCATTGCTCTCTATAAATAGATCATGAATGAAGGCAGCAGAGGAAAATACCAGAGAGGAGAGGCACTATGTAAGCTCAGGGACAGGAATAAAATGAGGATAAACTGGAAGTGAATAAACAGCATGGAAAATAGGAAAGTTTCCAACCACCACAGCGGTGGGGAGAGTTGTCGGCCAGTAAAAACAAAATACAAACACAGAAGTGAACTGGTTTTAAAGAGAATCATAGTCAGGGTTGGCAGGGACCACAAGGATCATCTAGTTCCAACTCCCCTGCCACCTCACACTAGGATCAGGCTGGCTAGAGCCTTATCCAGCCTGGCCTTAAACACCTCCAGGGATGAGGCTTCCACCACCTCCCTGGGCAACCCCTTCCAGGGTCTCATCACCCTGATGGGAAAGAAATTCTTCCTAACATCCAGTCTGATGTACCCATTTGTTCAATTCCCCCTAATCCTAACACCACCTGACACCCTAAAAAGTCCCTCCCAGCTTTCTTGTAGGTCCCCTTAAGATACTGAAAGGCCAAAATAAGGTCACCTCAGGACCTGATCAATTTGTGAAAAGCACTGGACTCAGTTTTGCAGGAGAACCTGTGTTGTTCTATGCTCCAGATCCCAAATGAGTGCATACAAAACCCACCTAAGCCAAAGAGTTCACAACTACAATTTCTGACCTCTAAGATCTTTGTTGAAGCATGGTCTTAGCTATTGACAATAACATCTAATGTCTGAAAGGAAAGATTTGCACCAAGAAATGGCAAGAAGGAAAAATGAGACCTCATTTGTAGTGGCTCTTCTCATGCTATTTCTGCTTAGAAAGTGCAGGACAAGAGATAAATTTTCCTCCCCATCCCCTAGTAAGTAGAGCCCTCAAAATGAACATCTGTTGCCTTGAGCTCTTATCACTCCTTGCAGAGACTGACTTCTAAAGAAAAACCCACCTGTGTTATTTCCACATGATCCATTTCCAACCCTGAGTTCATCACTGAGCTCACAGCAATTGCTTAGAAACTTTGGGAATCTCTCACTATATGTAAGGGAAAAAGCCACCAGATAAATATAGAAATCACATCACTGCCACTGCTCCATGCTGACTCCAGAGGTTTTTGGCAGACCTGGAAAAATGGCAGAATTAATGAGCTTTGGGACTGTGGCAACAGAAAACAACAGAATGCATAGAGAGCTCATTGTTATGGGAATCTCATGACCCTTCTTGGGAACAAGCTATAGGATCAGCCAGCTGGTTCCAGAGGGCTCACACGTGCTTACAGGAGCACTGCTGTTAAAAACATGCCACCATGTCTAGGTGCTCTGTCACCCAGACAAGAATCATAGAATGGTAAGGTTGGAAGGAGACCTCAAGGATCATCTAGTTCCAACCCCCTGCCATAGGCAGGGACACCTCCCACTAGCACAGGTCACTCAAGGCCTCATCCAACCTGGCCTTGAACACCTCCAGGGAGGGAGCAGCCACAATCTCCCTGGGCAACCTGNCATCTTCCTCTTTTCCTCTCCACCTCCCTCCTTTCATCACCACCTCCCCTTTTCCATCATATCTGCCCCTTTCCCACCCTACACTGCATTTTTTCCCTCTTTTACCCCCCTAAACCCAGAGCACCTGGGTGCTGTTGAGTCTCCTCCCACCCCAGGTGTAAGCACTTTGCCATCCCTGTCCACTCCCCTTTATAATCAGCCCCAGGAAAGGCAGAAGCCCTAAGCTTGCCCAACTGGGCAGAGGGATCCTGCTCCTGGCATGGCTGGTGAGTCCTCATGGTGCACTCTGGGTGACTGGGAGTGGGATCTAAAGGCCGGGGGGCCTGGTGGCCCCCCGGTTAGGCAGGAAGCAGCTTGATCAAGATAATGGCACTTTTTTTGGCTAGCTTGTAGAGTAACTGCTGAAGTTCAGGCTTCTGCTAGATGAACATAATACCTCAGAGCCTAGCCCAGGTCACTCACTTTATCCATGTAGCAGTAGAGGACACTTTCTGGGGACGGGGAGCACTCCTTCAGCTTCTCCACCAGTTCCATCAATGTCAGGGAAAGGATATGTGCAGTCTGGGTGCCTGGGTTCTGCAAAGGGCAGGAAACCAGGTGCAGATCACAGGGTATCAGAGGTTGGAAAGGACCCAAAGAGACCATTGAGTCCAACCCCCCTGCCAGAGCAGGACCATATGCTCTAGCTCAGGTCACACAGGAACACATCCAGACAGGCCTTGGAAGTCTCCAGAGAAGGAGACTCTGAAACCTCTGGGGAGCCTGTGCCAGTGCTCTGGGACCCTTACAGGAAAGAAGTTTCCCCTTGTGTTGAGGTGGAACCTCCTGTGCTGCAGCTTACATCCATTGCTCCTTGTACTATTCCAGGGAACAAGTCACCAGAGCCTGTCCCCCGCTCCTGACCCCCAGCCCTCAGATATTGATAAACATTTATTAAATCCCCTCTCAGTCTTCTCTTCTCCAGACTACAAAGCCCCAGGTCCCTCAGCCTCTCCTCACCAGGCAGTGCTCCAGTCCCCTAATCATCCTCATAGCCCTCTGCTAGACCTTCTCCAGCAGATCCCTGTCCCTCTTAAACTGGGGAGCCCCAAACTGAAGGCAGTACTCAAGATGAGGTCTTAGCAGGGCAGAGTAGAGGGGGAGGAGAACCTCCCTTGATCTGCTGGACACACTCTGCTTAATGCACCCCAGGATCCCAGTGGCCTTTTTGGCCTCAAGGGCACATTGCTGTCCCATGGATGTTCTCCACCAGCACTCCCAGGTCTCTCTTCCCAGGGCTGCTCCCCAGCAAATCACCTCCCAACCTGTACTGGTGCAGTTTATTATTCCTCCCCAGGTGCAGGACTCTGCATTTGTCCTTGTTGAACCTCCTTTAGTTCCTCTGTGCCCAGCTCTGTCTGTCCAGATCTCAAAATGACAGAAAAGGCTGGTTTTGAGCCTGCAAATATCCAATGCTAACATCTACCCAGCAACAATCTTGAGTTGAGAATTTGAGGAGGCATTCCCTGTGTGAAAGCACACCTCCTACATAACACTGCATGTGCTGGAGTGGGGAATGTGCTGACAGTGAATTTACTAAGTCATAGTTCATCAGAACCAGAACAGGTGGAAAGCTGCCTCTTTATTGGAGGCTTGAATCCACCTGAGGTTTGATCTGCCTTTGTTTGCTCTCCCCCATAGGCCTTCAGCACCCTTCTTAGAAGTGTGCAGCACAGCAATTCAACCACTAAAGTTTCACCAAATTTATCATTAACATGGGGGAAAGTGGGACAGGAAAAAAAAATTGTGGACTGTTTGCAACCTGACCCCCAAGAGAAGAGCAGCATGAGAAATTTATTGTGGGTCTAAGGTCCAAGGACCTGACTTTCTAAAACCCAAGTGCTTCAGCTGGACACAAGCAGGAAGAAATGGCTTTTGGTCACTGTTGTGCAGATGTCAGAAGGATGTGAAGCCCCCACCCCTGTACTTCAAGGATCATGAGGCAGACAGGTCCTTATGGAGGGGCAGAGAAGGATGGGAGAGGAAAGGCTTGGTAGTAGGGCCAGATGAGGAGAAAAGAACATAAGAAGGCTTTGGTTGGTGATCTGATTTTGAGGGTTTTTGGGTGCCAAAGTGGAGTGGTGACCTTCAAAACTGGCAATGACCCAAATCATGCACATGCCCTAATCACCATCTGAAGGAGATTGATCAGCACTCTCCTAGTTTAGTTACCCAAATACAATCCTTCCTTCCTCCCACACACACTTCCCCTAAGTTACCTCTTGCTTAGATCTGTGAGCTGCCTTCTCCAAGGCCAGGTGCTGTGTTCTCCTTGCCTCTTCCATCTCTTACTGGATCTGCCCATGTCCCAGCTGCTGCAGTAGCACAATGGCTGCAGCTGGACCACAAAGCACAGCTGAGAGGGTGCAAAGGTCTCCCCATGATGGATCTAGGACCTGCCACAGTTGCTGTTTGGCCATGATTTCTCCACCAGTCCTGCCTGTTCTGGTTGAACTACAGACACCTAGGTACTCCCACCTTCTCCTAAGGAAGCCTGCAGACTATGTGAGTGCCTGCTGTGCAAGATCAGTTCTGAAGCAGAGTTCCATTAACAAAGCCTAGGAATGGACTTATTAGACCATGGACTTTGAAAGGGTCTGCCTGGTGGAGCAGTGCTGTGGGCTGGGCTGCAAAGCAGTGCACTCAGCTCACAGTGGGTTTGATGGGGGTGTCCTCTGAGGCAGCCCCTCCAACCACTGGCCACTGCTCTACTGGGCTACACACAGGCAACAGAGCCCATAAACAAAGCTGAAAAAACCCAGGCCTGGGCTTTCCCTACGACTCCCACATCTAATAATTAATTAGCACTTAAGCTCATTAACTAGAGGTGCTCAGCCATCAGCCCCACCCCTCAGCCAGCATGTGCAGCCCTGCTTGTCCTGGGGAACCTGGTGCAGAGTGACACTGCACCTTCTGGAGAGGTGGGAGCTCAGGAGATCCAAGACTAAGAAGGTGCAAGTGGGGCACAGTGATTCTGAAAAGGCAATGTGGAAGGAGCTATCTGGAGATGAGTGTGGTGACAGGCACTTTATATATGTAAAGAGATATATAGAAGGAGTGTGTCATTTTCAAGCCAAGCCCCTTTGAAAAGCATTTACACAACCTTGATCAGGGGCAAGCCCTTTTGGGACACCTTCTCTGATGGACCCTACCTGCTCTCCAGTTTCCATGACAGCAGAAGGCAAAGGAGCTGGACTATACAGCCTTGCCAGCCCTAGGGGCTGCCCCTTGCCATGGGTGCTCCCCACCTATGGGACTGTCCCCAAAAATACAGAGAAGAGTGAGTGAAACCTCAAACTTCTCAAACCTCAGGGATCTGCAACCCTACAAGGACAGAACTGGAGATGTCTCAGAAAATGCATTGCCAAGACACAAGGCAGAATTGCCATATCTGGAGTGATCTAGGCAGTGAGCATGGCTCACTGGAGCTCTTCACTCAAGCCCTCTTAAGTGGTTCAGGTCCATTGGTGTCTCTCGTTTGGACTCTTGCACCCTGCCCACCTCACTGCCAGGAAGAGAGTGGTTAAATTAACAGGGTGATGCAGTGCTTGGCTCTGCACAAGCATGGGGTGCAGCTGGCATTTCCTCTCCTAGGAGAAGCTCCTCAGGGCTTGGATTTTAAAATGTAAACAGATAAACCTCATCCAGCATTTTCTGTGTGGGCATGGAGTACCTGTATCTGGTTGGGGAAAAAAAACCAAAACCATCCATGCTCTGCTGGGGCTTGGCTTCACATAGCCTTCAGTCTTGGGATGTCTGGAGATGCCTTCCTCTCTTTATCAGCAAGTGTGCTGATAAAGAAACAGGGTTTGGGAGGCTGCCTTCTCCTAGGCTGGGATAAACACCTCTGCTCAGCTCTTAAAAAAGACACCATGCTTTTAAATTCTGGTTTAAACCAGAGTCATGCAAAAGCCCCAAACAACAAGCACATAAATCCTGCCAGAGCTTTGTCACAATGGGCTTGTGACGCTGTTGCACGGGGAAAATGCTTTTGTGTTACACTATCCCTTTCTGGGTCACGCTTGGAAAACTGCTGGGAGCAGCCAGAGCTGCAGCTTTCTGTGTCAGCACCTGGGGAACCCCACTGGGAAACCTGGCATGGGCCCTTCCAGCAAACTGGAGGAGAGTGCCTGGCTGGTTACCCAGCCCCAGTGTGCTGGCTGATATATGCAAAACTGAGAAGCACCTCACAACCCTGTTCTAGGGAAGGCACGAGTGTCTGGAGGAGAGGGGAGCTGGTGATCACTCCAGATTTCCCTGCCCTGGCACGCAGGGTGCTAGCAGCCCTGCACTGCAGGAGTCGGGCCAGCTCCCTCCCTGCTTGCCAGCGCTTGCAGGCAGGCTCAGCTCTGACCTCAGGCTGCTGGCCTGTGTCAGGGAAACCACCAGATTCTGTCCTCAGAGAGATGAGAGTGAAGGGGAAAAACCCTTTTCCCATAGCACTCCAGGGAATCTGAACATCTTGGAGCAAACCAGTCCTTGTGCCCCAGTTTCCCCATCTGTAAGAGAAAGATTGTGTTTTCTTCCTTCTGTGGGAAGGGGTAGAGGGTTATAAAAATCACAGAATCATAGAATCAGTCAGGGTTGGAAGGCACCACAAGGATCATATAGTTCCAACCCCTCTGCCATGGGCAGGGACACCTCACACTACATCAGGCTGTCTAGAGCCTCATCCAGCCTGGCTTTAAACACCTCTAGGGATGGGACTTCCACCACTTCCCTGGGCAACCCCTTCTGGGGACTCACCACCCTCATGCTGAAGAACTTCTTCCTGACATCCAGGCTGAATCTACCCATTTCTAGCTTTGTTCCATCCCCCCTAGTCCTAACACTACCTGACAGCCTAAAACCTTCAGATACTGAAAGGTGACAAGAAGGTCACCTCAGAGCCTTCTCCTCTCCAGACTGAACAGCCCCAACTCCCTCAGTCTCTCCTCGTAGCAGAGGTGCTCCAGCCCTCTGATCATTCTCGTGGCCCTTCTCTGGACACCCCAGCCCAGACAC